>ML808852.1:120903-156606 GCA_009831015.1 Picea engelmannii
TTGTATGGTGTTGCCCTACCTCAAGGGTTTCTATAATAGAGTTGTGGTTTTCTATATTGTTCTTCTATATTGCTTTGTGGATCTATTGTGTATTCAGTATTTGTGGTGATTATATCTTCAGATCTAGTATTGGTTCTTAACAGAACACCTCTCTGAAAAATAATTCGGCCACCTGTGCTGCACTGAAGTCTGTGGCTATGGAAAAAAAGTGTGCAAACTTATTCAACCTGTCTAAGCCGCAAGGGAAGCCCCAACCCACAAAACAAAGGATAGAGCAAAGATGGATAGCCTTAAGACAACCAGTCTAAGCCGCAAGCAAAGAAGGACAATATAAAGATGAACAAAGATACTGGGGTGTGGTGCGACTTCCATAAGAGCCCCTGGTATAACATTGTTGATTGCCACTCAAAGCAGTCATTGGTGGCAAAGGTGAAAGCCTCTTAATCGGATGTGGGTTCCGACTTTGACTCAGAACCAAAAAAGGGGAGACAGATCATTGATGTGGAACCCGGTGCCACCATTTCTACCACCAAAATCCAGCTCGGTGAACCTGATGAGCCAAAGGAAGGCGAGGGCCTCTTTCATTCACAGATGTGGGTGAAAGGCACTCCATTGCACTTCATCATTGATAGTGGTAGACATAAGAACCTCATCTCAACAGAGGTCATCATGTGGCTAGCCCTCCCTACAACACCTCACCCGCAACCCTACACCATCGGATGGCTCCGCCAAGGGAGTATATTCACATCATCCAACAATGTTGCATATCATACAATATCAATCCAGTCAAAGATGATATATTGTGTGATGTTTCTCCCCTTGAATTTTGTGATTTTCTTTTGGGCCAACCTTATTTATGGAAACTTCATGTTGTATATGAGTCTAGGCCTCGTAGTGTTATTATTACTTTGAACAGGAAATTGTACAGGATACCTGAGGTAGTCCCACCTAGTGCCATTTCCTTGATATCTGCCAAGCAATGCAGGAAGGTCATCTCTTAGACCAGGAAGTTTGTATTTTTTTTTATTCACTCTCAGAGTGAGTGAAATATTGCAACCACATCCACGACCTTCGCAACTGACCTCTCCATGCAGCAGAAGCAAGTGGATAAGGTCGTGGAAGAATACAAAGACATATTCTCCTCACCTACTGAGGTACCTCTGCACTGTCAGGTCAAGCATTTTATTGATCCGACCCTCGACGCACCGCTACCCAATGGACCAGTCTATCATTGCTCTTTGTTAGAAAATGAAGGCGATCACCTCTTTCATTCACAGATATGGGTGAAAGTCACTCTGCTGCACTTCATTATTGATAGTGGTAGCCAGAAGAACCTCATCTTAGCGGAGGTCGTCAAGTGGCTCGCCCTGCCGACAACACTGCACCCGCAACCCTAGACCATCGGATGGCTCCACCAAGGGAGCGATCTTCGTGTCAGCCAATAGTGTCACCTACCATATGACGCCAATCCATTCAAAGATGAGTTATTGTGTGATGTTTCTCCCCCTGAAGTTTGTGATGTTCTTTTGGGCCAACCTTATTTATGGAAACATCATGTTGTATATGAGTCTAGGCCTCGTAGTGTTATTATTACTTTGAACAAGAAATTGTACAGGATACCTGAGGTAGTCCCACCTGGTGACATTTCCTTGATCTCTTCCAAGCAATGCAGGAAGGTCACCTCTCAAACCAGGAAGTTTTCCTTCTTCGTGATTCACTCTCAAAGTGAGCGAAAGATTGCAGCCACATCCACGACCTTCGCGGTTGACCTCTCCATGCAACAAAAGAAAGTGGATACGGTCTTGGAAGAATACAAAGATATATTCTCCTCACCTACTGGGGTACCTCTACACTGTCAGGTCAAACATTCCATTGATCTGACCCCTGACGCACCACTACCCGATGGACCAATCTATCATCGCTCTCTATTAGAAAATGAGGAGATCAAGCATCAGATCCAAAAACTACTCCACAAGGGGCACATTCGACCCAGATCATCACCTTGTGGAAGCCCAATCTTGCTGGTGTAGAAGAAAGTTAGGACCTGACGACTCTACATTGATTAGCGGGCCCTAAATAGAATCACAGTCGGGAACCGATATCCTATTCCCTGAATCAACAATCTCCTTGATCAACTCAAGGGAGAAAAATAATTCAGTAAGATTGATCTAAAGTCTGGCTACCATCAGGTCCCAATAGAGCAGACAGATGTATGGAAGACTCCCTTCAAGTCAAAAGAATGTCTTTTTGAATAGTTGGTCATGCCCTTTGGTTTGAGAAATGCCCCAACAACTTTCATGAGGATGATGGATGATATATTGAGGCCTTTCACCAATTCTTTTGTAGTGGTGTATCTGGATGACATCCTCATCTACAACAAGACTTGGGCCTAACACTTGCAACACATTCAACAAGTTCTGCATACTCTGCGACAACACAAGCTATATGCTAATTTGAAAAAATGCTCCTTCAACATGGACATAGTCGACTACCTAGGCTACATTGTTGATGCACATGGTGTGCATGTAGATCCAACCAAGATCCAAGTCATCCATGGCTATCCAGCCCCAACCATGCTCACTAAGCTTCGAATTTTCTTAGAGGTGGTGGTAAGGAAAATATTGTGTGAGGCCCGTCCCAACAATAAGCGTTCATTGATATGAAGCAACGCTTGTGCTCAACCCCAGTGCTTTAATTACCCAACCTGCAATAGCCCTTTGAAATCGAGATAGATGTTTCAGACTATGTTGTGGGCGCAATCCTCACTTAGCACGACCACCCTGTGGTATATCATAGTGATTCATTATCAGATGTTGTCCGTAATTACCCTACTTACGACAAAGAAATGTACTCCATTGTGCAAGCCTATCACCAATGGAAGCATTACATTCTCAGGAAGGAGACAATCATCCACACTGATCATAAGCCGATACAGTTCATGTAGACACAAGGAAAATTGCAGAATGACCGCCATCAGAAGTGGTCCACATACTTGTAGCAGTTCCACCTCAACATCCAGTATAAAACAAGAAGCACCAACTGATTCGTCGATTGCCTCAGTCAACCTCTAGTCGCGAGAATCACCACAATGCTAGACTCTTGCAGCCACGAGACCTCCGGATGGCCCCACCTCTATGAGAAAGATCCTAACTTCACCAACACCTACCAGATGTTGTGCACACACACAACTGTCACTAACTTCCATATTTAGGATGCGTTGTTGTGCCATTTGGGACATATCTGTGTTCCATCAAGTGAGCGAGCGAAGATGATTTGGGAATCCCACTACAATCATGTGGCAGGACACTTCGGCGTGGAAAAGACAGTGGCAGTGATGCAACGACACTTCTACTGGTCAAAACTTCGACAGGTTGTCAGCAAGTATATTCAGTCCTGCACTTCCTACGCTATTTCCAAACTGATCACTAAGAAACAAGGCCTGTACACCCCTTTTCCTACTCCTGATAGACCCTGGGAGATCATCTCAATGGACTACTTGTCTGGCCTTCTGTCCACCAAGTGGGGAAATGACTGTGTTTTTGTGGTTATCGATCGCTATTCCAATATGGCGATTCTGGCCGCCTACAAGAAGAGCATCATAGTAGATATTGTCAATCTCTTCTTTGAATGAGTGTGGGTACATTTTGGTATCCCACAAACCATTATCTCAAATTGGGACAATCGGTTCCTCAACACATTTTGGTCACTGCTAGACACCAAGCTCACCAAATCCACTATCTTTCACCCCAAACAGATGGCCAAACTGAGGTCGTCAACTGGATAATCGTCCATATCCTGCACATGTACAATTCCAAGCACCCCCACACATGGGACGAGAGTATTCCCTATGTTTAGAACAACTACAACAAAGTCGTACAGAACTCAATCGACCACAACCCCTTTTAGGTGGGGTTGGGATTTCAACCACTGGGTCCCATGGTTGTTGCACTACCCCTTGCGGCCACCCAGGTAGACCCATACCATGCTCCGAATGAAGCTGAAAGAGACACCCGATTCATTGAGAAGATCCAACACATCCGCCAACAAGTTCAGGATATTTTACAGAAGTCTAATATCAAGTACAAACAACGCCATGATCAACACCAAGTGCCACACAAGTTTCAGGTGGGAGACAAAGTTTGGTTGCACTTGCAGAAAGAACACCTTACAGGGCCTCATGAGAATCTTTGTCCACTCTATTATGGACCTTACACCATCACCAAGGCTATGGGTGACAATTCTTTTGAGCTCAACATTCCCCCCTTCCTTGGCTTGCACCCAATGTTCAATGTGGACCTCCTTTGACCATATTTTCCACCATTATTGGACACCTTAGAGAAAAAAAAAAAATAGACACCAACAAAGCTCAACCCTGATTGCATGGAACATGCATCCACTAATCAGATCGTGGACACACAGGTCAAGGGCACGCACCAATAGAGGATCCAACTTTATCGGGTTGTCAAAACATGACATCTCCTCCACCAAGGCAAGTGGCTCACTTGGGGCCAGATTCAACAAAAATTTCCTCATCTGATGGGGGAATTGAACACAATGGATACCATTTCTTCCTAAGGGGGTAGGATTGATCCAGGAGGATATTGGTGGCCACCCACCTATTCCAACTAGATCAAAATAATTTTATGGCAATTTACTATTTTTAGCAGTTTTTTTTTCCAGTTCCCAAACGATGTTTTTTCACTATCAGGAACCTCAATGATATTTGAAGGCCCTGATTGAGCCCCCAAAATGAATCTACTCATCGATACCTTTCCAACAAGCTATCTTTCACCCTAAACGGAGATCGTATGCAAAAGTTACGACCTCGGGAAGTTGATGTACTAACTTACCCAAACAGAGCCCACATGACTTTTGGTGCTTCAACTCCTAGGGTTAGGGTTTTGGATGTCTAGGGTTTTTTCATTCATGTTTATTGTAAAAAGGAATTCAGAGCCTCATTGTACTCATCTTCTTGCGAATGAGCTTAGTCATCACATCTCTTCTTAGAGATAAGCTGCCACCATTCTAGGAAGCTTGCTTCAGTCTGCATTTTGTAGTTTCAACATATTTCTTATTTAATAGAAGTCCAGTTTTACTGTATCACTATTGTTATTCACCGCGTCTCTGTGTTAATATTATAAATCTGTGTTTTCATTTCGTTCTGCTCATAAATCCAGATCACCCATCCATCATCCTTTCAAGCATTTGACTCTCTATTTTAGCGTTTTATTCTATTCATATTGTCACTGCAAGATTTGATTTGTGTTCATACATAGATCTTTGCACTCCAATTGATCAAGGATGTATTGTATATAACATTAGATCACATATTTAGGGGGGAATTTTTTTTTTGTTTGTTTCTACTGTGAGGAGATATTTTCTCATCTGCCTGTATGTTTGCTTGTTGGTCGAAAATTTCTCATTTGCCTGTTTGTTTTCTTGCTTTTGTTCTCTGGCAACGAAAAAATAAACATTTGTGTGTTTGATAATGTGCTTATTATAAAGCTATTTTTTTCATTTGTTGTGTCCTTTCCCACTTGATGCTGGGGTGAAACAAGATCTTCTCTTTTTTTATTAGTTGACGTGAAATAAGAAGTATGCCAAGGTATCTTCATTGCAACTACAAACTTTGAGGGAGGGCTTACATCGTAGATTTGAATTTCTGAGTTTTGACGAGAATTTTAGGTCTGTTTGTTGTGTTGATGTTTGGGCAACATCGAAAAGACATTCTACTAGATTGATAATTTATAATATGAATTAAGCAATATTATTAATGTAATAATATATTTATAATATAAAGTATAAATATATATAATAAAGTATAAAGTATAAATATAAAGTATATTTATATTATATGTATTGTATAATATAATATAAATTATAAATATATTTATTACCCAAGGGACTCATCTCTTCATGGATGGTCACCATGATCACCATATGTTCTTTATATATAGAACACTTATCATTGTAATAAGATATTCATTCACATACAATATCATCTCTTATGAAAAATTCAACATGGTATCAGAGCGGGATTGGGCTTGACTCCCTCACAAGAGGGCCCAAGAAAATGAGAGTAGAGTAAAGTCTTGGGAGTGTTAAATTTATGGGGTTGTTGCAATCTCTATGTACAACATATTTACTTTTTACTCCTACCTAAATTATAGAAAGAATTCCATAAATTATGGTGGGCAATAATTTCTAGTAAAAATGTCTAATTACCTAAATATGAGGAATGTACTGCATATTTACTTCTACCTATATTTATGAAAATAATCGCATGAATTATGGAGGAACAATTTAACAAAGTCAAATAATATGTGGATGGATTATAACCAAATTAATCTTTGGGTAGTTACGGGAGGTATTCTCCAACTATTTATAAGAAAGAAAATTAAATTAAATTTTAAATTTAATTTTCAAAGAGACGTGTCTTTTTGGATCAATTTAATATTACTATAAAAAGACACAACAATAGACACACATATTTTTCTCTCTCACACGTGGGAAGTGATCTAAGGAAGAGACCGACGTTTCTAAGTGGTTGAAATTTTATGTGTGTAATTACTTAGTGATGTTCTAGAGTTTACTAAAGCAATATCGTTGGAAGTAATTACCACTTGCAGAAAATTGTGCTTGTCTAATTTAACACTAGAAAATCAACATGGTTAGCCATATGGCATCGATTATATGATGGATGCGTGTTAGTAGAAGACATATCATTTCAAGGGTCATTGTATATAGTTGTGCACAAGATAAATTGATCTCCTCTAGGAGAGGCTTTTTTGTTGATCTTGTTTCTTGTTCTGAGCACGTCACATGTAATAGCTCTGAGAAGGATCCATAATGATAGTTGCAGGAAGAAACATGAAGCAAGACTATCCATACATAGAGTTGTGCACATCCATGTAATGAAGAAGAAGAGGAGGTCAACACATGCAGAGGTAGTGTTGATATTTTATGTAATTTTAGAAGTTATTCTTAAGTGTTAATGTTTCAACTTCAGGATGACATTCTCCTGGGATTGGGCATGGTAATTTGACCAATGGAGAATGGCCCAGACATAGTCTTCTAAGGACATAAGACTCAAATTGCGTGGCTTCAACATTAAAAAGGACTAAAGTTCTTCCCGTGGCACATATGGCAACCTGATAAGGAAGAATGGTCCTTGCAGTCATAGAACACTCCATTGAGTACGTGACAATTGCGAGACACTCAGTGTGTAGATTGAAGAAGGATTTATATGGATTAAAGTAGGAATCCAAAGCATGGTATGGCAGGATTGACAATTTTATGACAAACTTAGGATTTACTAACAACAATGTAGATCCTAACCTTTACTTTAAGGTTGTGGATGATGGTCCGATAATACTATTGTTGTATATGGATGACCTATTTCTAAAAAGGTGTGGAAAATATCAATTTAGAGTGTAAGAGAAAAACTGGCTCATGAGTTTGAGATGAAATATTTCGGGATGATGCATTACTTTTTGGGTCTCGAAGTATGGCAAAGATAGGATGAGATATTTATAAATCAAGGGAAGCATACATTAGAAATCTTGAAGAGGTTCGGGATGTTGGTTTGTAAGGAAATGGCTACACCTATGGTATCAAATCTATAGTTATTACAGGATACAAATTTAGAGATTGTGGATGTTACTTTATACAGGAAAATGGTGGGTTCATTGATGAACTTGACGAACACAAGACTGGATATAAGTTTTGCTATGAACACCCTGAGTCAATATATGGAGCTACCTAGGTAGGTTCATTTGGTTGCAACAAAACATGTGATGAGGTACCTTAAGGGTACATTGGATTATGGTCTCGGGTATGTGACAGACGATGAGTTCATAATATATGGATATTTAGATTCATATTGGGCCGAAAATATTCCTGATCGGAAGAGCACTTCGACTTATTTCTTCAGTCTAGCCTCCAGTATGGTTTCATCGATTAGCAAGAAGCAATTGTCTGTAACACTCAGTACAACTGAGGCAGAGTATGTGTAAGTATTTGCAACAAGTTGTGACGCTGTGTGGCTTCAGAAATTGCTGACTATTGGACTGAATTTGACTTGTAGGTAAGACCTACAAGAAGAGGATGACGAGACTTGTTCTCGAGGACAAGTGATGAAGTTAGCAGGTTGAAGATCCAATTGATATTAAATTCTCGATAGGGATCCAAAAAATCAGTTCCAGAGGGAGTTGGGTACTACAGTAAGGAGTAGGAGACTCCGCCAGATGCAAGAAGAAGTCATGTGTGTTGCTCAGTATGGATGAAGATGAGTATGTGGAAACATGTGCAACAAGTTGTGAAGCAGCGTGGCTTCGGAAATTGCAGACTATTGGACTGAATTTGACTTATAGGTAAGACCTACAAGAAGAGGATGAAGAGACTTGTTTTGGAGGACAAGTGTTGAATTCAATAGGTTGAAGATTCAGTTGATATTCAGTGCTTGAGAGGGAGCTAGATGGTCAGTTCCAGAGGGAGGTGGGTACTACAATAAGGAGTAAGAGGCTTCACCAGATGAAAGAAGCAATCATGTGTGGCGCTTAGTACGACTGAAGCTAAATATTTGGAAGCATGTGCAGTAGCAGTGTGGCTTCGAGAAATTTGTTCTGGGTTATTTGGTCTCGGAATGGAGGTGATCTGCATTTGGTGTGACAACCAAAGTTGCATTAAGTCATCAAATAACCTTGTGGTCTATGACAGGTCGAAGCATATCAAGATCTAATATTACTATATTAGGGATATAGTGTAGAAGGGAGCAATGAGGCTCCAATTTTGTGACTAAAGAGGATCAAGTTGCGGACATGTCTACCAAGCTACTGTCGAGGATGAAGTTTGAGTACTTCAGGGACAAGCTTGGTGTGGTCCCTCTTAAGAGGGAGTGTTCTCATCCAACATGAAAAAGGGTTGGAACTAATACATGTGGAAATCATCCAGCATGAAAAAGGGTTGTCACTGAGTGTTCTCATCCTACATGAAAAAGGGTTGGCACTGAGACAGGTGGAACTCATCCAACATGGAAAAAGGGTTGACACTGAGTGTTCTCATCTAGCATGAAAAAGGGTTGGCACTGAGAGATATGGAACTCATACAACATGAAAAAGTGCTGGCACTGCGTGTTCTCATCCAACATGAAAAATGGATGGCACCGAGACAGGTGGAACTCATCCAACATGAAAAAGGGCTGGCACTTAGATAGGTGGAACTCATCCAGCATGAAAAAGGGATAGAACTGAGATAGGTGGATCTAATCCAACATGAAAAAGGGCTGACATCGAGACCAAGGGTGCACATGATCAGGTATTGATGCATTACAGGGTAGTGGGTGTCCTACGAATATGTTGTAGTTATTTGAGAACTACCCATGGGCCTTGGATGCATTGCCTGTGAAGTCAAAATGGTGCACATGATGAGGTACATATGCATTGTGAGGTAATGGATATCATGGTGACATGTTGAAGCTATTTGAGAGGTACTCACAGGTAATATTCAAAGGTAATGTTCAGACGTAATATTGGCATAATGTAGAATGTATCCCTCACTGAGAGGGAGTGTTGATGTTTGGACAACATTGGAAAGACATTCTACTAGATTGATAATTAATAATATGATTATTAATTATTAAGCAATATTATTAATTATAATATTATTAATGTAATAATATATTTATAATATAAAGTATAAATATATATAATAAAGTATAAAGTATATTTATATTATATGTATAATATAATATAAAGTATAAATATATTTATTACCCAAGGGACACATCTCTTCATGGATGGTCACCGTGATCACCATATGTTCTTTATATATTGAACACTCATCATTGTAATAAGATATTCATTCACATACAATATCATCTCTTATGAAAAATTCAACATGTTGATGTGAAATATGGAATCCTTTGTTTTATTGAGGAATAGTTGAAGTTGTTATTGGTGGAACGCGATTTGAAATTTTTGAGAAGGGAAAGGTTCGAGGACGCATGGAGTTGGCCTTAAAGAAGGATAACAAATGAGTTGTATTGGAAGGGAAAACTTTAATCTAGAAATATGTGGGCGTTATTTGGAACATCGACAATGAATCCTTTAGAATGATTTAATGAAGGCGTTATTTGCATAATTTCGCACTAAGTCATTTCTCTTACTTAGAAATGAAAATATTTGCTTAAGAATCTCTAAGCTCATTAGTGTAGGATTTTTTATTTATTTGTATAGAAATAATGTTTTTCGAGGATTTGTATTGTAACATGCAAGGGTTTTTTCCATTTATCTCTGCATAGGTGAATAAATCCATTTGAAAGAAGCTAGTATTTGTTTTTTCTTTGGTACAAGTTAAATTGAATGCATATTTTGCTTACAAGAGGAAACCTCTATTAAATTTAGAATTTATGGTTTGTTCCATGATTTTGTTTACCATAATGAAAACATTTCTAGTGTAGGGTATACATTCATAATTTTATATTTTATTGCACCTCAAGTCTGGTGTTTTGTTTCTACAACTATATACAAATTTACCCAATTTGAACTGTAAACATAAACAGATTGAGATGCCTAACCATTTAGCACAACGAAAAATTTAAAGCTAGCATTTAGATCAAACAGATGTATGCAAGGATTTAATGCTCAAAACCAATGTTCTTAAGCCAAGAACCAATGTGCTCTCGTACCAGGGACAATGGCCAAAATCTTACAAAAGAATATGCCAACGACACTTACAAACACTACTGAAACCTTCCTTGGTTTCAATGCCAAATATTAGCTCCGGAAGAATGTTGTCACACACTTGTGACAACCTTCTTTCTTTATTGCCCCAAACCTCTGCAAGTGCTGCTACATACCTTTTTTTCTGTGCCAGACTTGGTCTTAACAACTGTTGTTACAACCCTCTTGCAGTCTTCAAATTCTGCCCTCCAAGCTGTCCAAAAGTCACTATATCAACCCTCAAGGGGTTGTCCCAAATTTTGGCTATAACAACCCTTGATGGCTTATCCAAGAATGCTATAAAACCCCCTTAAGTTTGTTATTATCTGTTGTCCTCTTGGAAGACTTCCTTTGCTGAAACATTCCTTCATCCACCTTATTTCTTGTGGTTTAACTGGCTGTAATAGCCCTTGAGGAATGGATATAACAACCTCTTTCCTCCCATAGTCCACCTAGTTGTCCACTTGTGGTAGCTCCCTTTCTTGGCTTCTGTCCACACAACTTCTGTCTCACACAACAACCTTGCCTTCACCTACTTCACTTCTATAAAACCCTATAAAAATCCCTTCCTTGTTGTCCCAGCTCTATACCAGCTAGGTCAAACCATAATCTTAGTTATGGAAACCTCCAAGCACCAGTCGCAACCTTCCTTGCTGATGTCCCAGCCTGTGACAACCTTGTCACTTAGGCTGCACCCTCCACTAGCCTCACAAGCACCTGTTGCCACCTTCTTAAGTAGGTCGAGGCTTCTCCAAGGTTGCTACTATCTTCTCCTAGCAGTTCGAGCCTTTCCTAGGCCTCAACCTGCCCTCTGTTGGCTGCTAAAAACTTTTATTCCATCCTCCCCACTTGTACCTACCTAAAACAAGACAAAACACGAGAAACTGAGGCTAAGCAACCTCCTCCATAGCTAGACCTATGGTCACCACACTTGGACTGAAATTTCCAAGCTCTCACACACACCATGAAATGTCACAATGACCTCTCTATTATTTATATAAGTCTTGGGGATCATTATAGAATCCCTTCCACAAGTCAACACCAATTCGGGTTTTCTCTGTTCGTGTGAAGCCCCATCACAAAACCATGAAGCCCATGAAACCCCAATTTCATTCCAAGGGAGTTTTCACCCAAAGAAAAGTGTGATGAAGTGCCCACGACGATTCTCGCATGTTTGGCACCTAGGCCAGGTGAGAATACCTGCTCGAGGCTACAGAAATCAACACTCCCTCTTAGCTAGGGAGGTATTCTCACCACACTCCACAATCAATTGGAAGTATCTATGTCTCCCATATTGGAAGTAACTCTACCTCCCACACTAAATCTGCTACCACAACTTCTTTACAATCTGCCTGATTGGTTTCCCCCTCTATCACTGAAGAAAACATGCTCTCCAATCCTCTTGATTGGTTGCACCCTCACTCACTGAAAAAAATCCTCCTGATTGGCTGCACCCTCAGTCACTGAACCAAATCATGTTATCTTACATGATCCCTCCCTGGAAGACACCCCGCTTCTAGAAGCCTCCTGCTCCTGAGCCTCATGTTTGGCCATCTCAACCCATGACACCCTCTTGAAAGTCTTGGAAGATGCCTCTCTCCCATCTGAACTAGAAGGTTGGCTCCCACTAAGAAACTGACTCTCCCTCCGAAGCCAAACTCCCTATGAGTTTCTTGACTCACTCTGAAGTTGGACTTCGTATGAGTCTCCTAACTCCCTCTGAATTCGAACTCCCCCTGACTTTGGACTCCCTTTGAGTCTACACAACCTCTGGAGCTACCTACTCCATGTCCACTATCACTCTGCATAGTCCTAAGAGGTTACCCCTCCCCATTGAATCTTGAGGGTTGGATCCCTCTGAACTATGGATCCCTCTGATCTTGTACCATTGGTGGAGCTACCTGCTCCCTCTTTACCTATGTTGTTGGTGGGGTCACCTGCCTCACAACTGGTGGAGCTACCTGCTCCTCCTCATTTGTATTTATGCTCCTGCTGGTCACAACACACATAGGTTGGACCCTCAACCTATATAATTTTCCCTCTCTAACTTCAGGACCATTGTTGTGTTTGAGCTAGATCCTCTTAGCATCCAAGAACACCTATCCATCCTGGAACAACACTGCATAGCCATACTCCTCAATCATTGAGCCTAAGAACAGACTCCTGACACCCATAACACATTTTCCACTCGCAACACATCCCCTGACTCCATATGGAACACCACTGCTCCAAATCCATGTATTACATGCCTGGTCCTCATGCCAAGCTCCTCGTACATACTTGAGTTAGACACTGTGAAGATTTCAAACAAATCCCATGGCCCTGTCATGTGCCAGTGGCTCTCATTGTATAAGAACGATGCAATCCTCCAAGGAAAACATCCTACTTCCCCAAGTCATGACCATCCAATGAATTTCTTCCCAAGTCCGTCATCCAATTCATCCCTGGACTCTAACCGAGTCTCCTCCTAGATACAATTAGTCCATCGTATATCAAACCCTGACAATGTATCTCATGCAGATATCCCCTATACAAATGGTTCCCAAGACCTAGGAAGACCTCTCAATGTCTACACACATTCTGAAAATGAACTTGTGTCCTCTCTCTGAACAGTCCCAAGCTGCAACTGGACACTCGGTCTAGTCCACTCACTGCAACTCATCTTTGCAAGTGTCCTCATCCTCTCGGGTCAAATACCTCATACATTGTCATACCTCAACAATGTGAAACTCTCTGGCCCAATGAAGACTCTATCTCATCAACCTGCCATCCACATGAAGCTATCTTGTTTGTGCCAAAGCAACCAAGTTGCATCCATTGAAACTCACTATTAAAATCCAATGGAAGTCCATTGTCAGAGTTGGAAACCCTCCAGAAAACATACTGCTGTGAACCGAGCTCTATGCCAATCCACCAGAACTCCCAACCTAACACACCACCAAGATACAATAGCCCACAACTCCTCGTTTGGATGGTTTTCTCCATGTCTCAAACCAAATACCATTTAACCTACTGCTATCTACAACAATCACTGTGGCTCCCTCTTAAATATGACTCTTCAACACTACTACAACTCCCTCCCAGATCTGTCACCTGTGTAAATAACTCAGATCCAACTGCATCTCATAACCCCAAGCTCTAATTCTATGTTATATTTTACCGCACCTTATGTCTGGTCTATTGTTTCTACAATTATACACAAATTTACCCAATTTGAGCTGTAAACATAAACACACTGAGATGCCTAAACATTTAGCACACCGAAAAATTAAAATCTAACAATTAGATCAAACATAGGTACACAATGATTTAATGCTCGAAACCAATGTTCTTAAGCCAAGAACCAATGGGCTCTTGTACTAGGGACAATGTATTGATTCTTACAAAATAATATGCCAACAACACTTAAAAACACTATTGAAACCTTCCTTGGTTCCAGTGCCAAATCTTAGTTCCAGAAGACTGTTGTCACATACTTGTGACAACATTCTTTATTTGTGTTCCCAAACCTTTGCAAGTGCTTCTACACACCTTGGTTTCTGTGCCAGACTTGGTCTTAAAAATTGTTGTTGTTACAACCCTCTTGCAATCCTCAAATTCTTCCCTCCAAGTTGTCCAAAAGTCATTATATCAACCCTCAAGGGGTTGTCCCAAATTCTAGCTATAACAACCCTTGATGGCTAACCCAAGGCTGCTATAAGAATCCATTAAGTTTTTTATTGTTGGAGGCAGGCCAAAGGCCAAAGCGGAAAAGCAAGGTGTTTTTGGGGAGAGAAAGCATGCATGAGGAAAGCGACAACTGGAAGGAATCACAACACGCACGCATGCAAGGAAGGAAACAAATGGAAGGAAGAATAACACACATGCATGGGAGGAAGACCTAACGATGGTAGGGTTAGGGTTTTGGTAAGTTATTGTAATCGTTGAAGAGCCAGAAATGTATAAATATATATACTGAGGTATTACAGAGGGTTCAGGATTTTGTATTGTTCAGATTATTGTTGCTGTAGGAGTTACACATAAGTTGATGCAATAGGTAATGTTTTTCTATAAGACCTATTTTATATAAGCTGTTGAGCTAAGAGAGGAGGAAGGAAGGTAGATCTTGAGGGTTAGATCATAGGCTGTGGAGCCTGGTGCGATCTAGTCCGCCTCATATAGATCTTACCCGACTGTGGAGGATTGTAAGGCGCGCAACGCCGTAGATGTGGAAATACCATAATAAAAGAGCCAAGAGACAAATCTTTGTGGACGTAGCCTAGGAGAGGGTGAACCACGGTAACATTTGTGTTATGTGATGAATGCATGCATATCCTTATTGTCTTCGATAGTTATTATTATGTTGAATGAATGAGTTATCATATTTCCTGTTTAATTACTGTTGCGATATTGAGGGAATAGGCGGTTGGAGTTACTGCATAGTCGTGAAGAAAAATATGTTGCATTTACAAGTTATAATATATGGTTCAAGATTTATCTCTCTTATCTCACACTCAATCCTAGGTTGTAAACACTTGAGTCTTACAACCACCCATTAAAGCTATCTCAGGTGAGGCTGCGCAACGCATCCTGTGTGTTGTGTTACCTTCTGGTTCACCAGGAGGGCCAATAGTTTTAGAGGCTTTGTTGGAAACCCGAAGACATGAACCCTAGGTCAATATAAAATCAGACAATATACAATAGAAGTAACCAACAAATGGTTTCGTTGCCATTGGTAGGAACAAGAGAGGGTTGAGTAGATGAGATGAGTTGAAGACATGTCGTTGGAGGCAGATCAAGAAAATATTAGGGCAGAGAGAAATGAGCCATTAGAAGGGAATGCTGAGACCATTGAATCCTACAAAAGTAGAGATAGAAAGATGGTGAGAACAAAAGAGCTAGAGTTTGCACAAAAAGATAATAGAAACCCTAGAGTAACACCCCCCAAATATCTTGAGAAATACGTGTTTACTGATTTACACAAAGTCTTTTTCTATGATTTTCCACACTTATTGCAGGAGTGGATACTAAGGTTGAAGGATAACCATGCAACAAACTAGATTCGACAGCTAGAGTGGAACCCAGTACAAATTGAGCAACTTCAACAACTGAACAACAAATTCACCCGTGCAGTAGAATTTTGGCTTGATAGTATTGTTGTAGGGTTTATAACAGAGTTTGCAGTAGACATAGAGAAGTCATACAACACAGTGGAGCAAGAGTTTATATGGGGAACTCGAGGAAGATACATTCAATCGATGTATACTTCTATTAAGATACTATTATATAACAAAGGTGTAATGATAATGGAATCAAACAACTAAACTTCCTTGCGTGCATGGGGGAAGAGGGGAAGCACTGACAAAAAAAGGAGAAATGGAAGGAAGAAAGGATAAGGGAAAGAAGGAGGAACCCTTGGACCCAATCATGATGGATGGCGACCAGATCAAGAAGATCATGGTGAAAAATGGAAAAACGCGTAGCGGAGTACCTTACCAATACAAGGTGAATACCAAGAAGAGAGCCATAGCCGCGAGGGAAGGCTTGGCGAGTGATGAGGAAGAGGTAGAGGATCTTTGGGCTATGGAGTAGATTGAGGAAATCCTACATGCAACATATGAGAGGAAGACGAGAGGTCCAAGAACGACAAGAGAAGGTAGCCATCCTATCAATATTAATGTTAGTGTGGAACCCATAAACCCATGTGTGACTAATACACCAAAGAGAACACCACCGTTTAGACAACCAAACTTCAAAAGAAGTCAGCCAACAAGAAGTACATCTACACAAGGAACAACAAATGGAGGATCTAGTTCAAGCAGCACTAGTCAAGTATCTACACCGCGCGGAGGTAGTTGTTCAGCGTTCGGAATGGCAGGACACAATCCCACCATCAGGTTACCCGAATTTCGAGGAGAAGCAACAGAAGAACCTGAGAAACATTTTTTCATTTGTGCAAAGATTTGGGAAGCAAAGAAGATCACTGATGAAGATAACAAACTTGCGCAGCTAGCCATTACGCTAAGAGACCACACACTAGACTGGTACATGAGTTTAGACGCAAATAATGCTCCTGGGACGACAAGGACACTGGAAGACATTAAGAAGTTACTGATAAATGAGTTCCAGAAGCTGAGCTCAGAGGATCAGTACATGAATGAGATGATCGAAATAAGACGGAAACCAGGAGAGTCTGTATGGGAGATTGATTAGAGATTCAAGTGACTGAAGGGAAAGTTGAAGTATCTCATGATCGAGATGCAACATAGACACTTATTTGTCAATTCACTGTTACCACACTTAAAATACCCTTTATGACAACAAAATTTCCAAACGCAGGCAGAGGATCTGCAGGAAGCCTTGCAATTGGAAGAAAATCAATATCAGCAGACAGACCCAACTATCGAAGAGCTGAATGAGGATTTAAAGAAATTAACATTTCAGGTGAACCAAAATAAGAACAAGGACAAACGAGAAGTCGTTTGGTGTACTACATGCAGAACAGAAGGACACCACAAGAACGAATGCCCAACATTCACACAATATATGGCATCAGGAATGCCAAATCCGCTACCAACAGGAGGATTGTGGTGCGAAATCTGCAAGAAACCGGGTCACGACCCTTATCACTGCACGATGATGCAGAAATACCAGATAGTCCCGAAGAGCTCATATTGCACCTTTTTCAAGTCAGTGGGCCACAATGACAAAGATTGTAGAACTATGGAGTTGATGCGAGAAAGGAGATCAGACGCATATAGAGTGCAGGCAGAAATGATGACTGGGCAAGCCGCACCACAGTTTAATCAAGTTCCAGCTCCATACAACACTGTGCAACAACCATAGTACAAGACAGAACAACCTCAGTACAATACCACGCAGTATAATCAGGTGCCTCAGTATAACGCACTGAGAGGAGATCGAGCAGGCTATAGAGGTTTCGGACGAGCGTGAGGAGGTTTCGGACGAGGTAGATGACTAGTGGTATGTCACAATTTCCAACAACCGGGACATTACGCAAGGGAATGCCCACTTCCACCAGCCACTTGTATGTACTTTCACGCATCGAACCATGATATAGAGGAATGTCTGACACTACTAGTAAAGATCCAGGAAAAGAGGAACCCGAATAACCAAAATGTTTAGTGGATTTTTGTCGAAGAAAGGGATGAAGGATGACACATCAATATAGTTACTCAGGGAGGAGCTAAAACAGGCGACGACACTGTTCGACAAGAACCAACACAAAACTAGTGGGTCAAGAAGAATGTCGAACCAAGGAGACAGTTCGACACGCAAAACGAGAAAGAAATATTTAAGGAAGCCAGATAAGAATTTCGGAAGGAAGACATAGTGTCGACTTCAAATGCCCAACAAAACAAGGAAGTACCATAGTATAATATGCCTCCATTATTGGATCATACCAACGAAATGAAACCCATGGGACAAGTAAGTACAATCAAAGGCTTCTTGCAATCAGGTGTAAAAGTATTAAATGATCCATCATCTATGAAAATATTACAAAACATATTAGAAAAATGTAGTATGGAGACGAAAGAAAAACTAGAACCAAAAAATGTCAATCACTTACATACAAGGAGAAGAACTAGTAGGGAATTCAAACTGAATGCCAACATCAGATATTTCAACATGGGAGACATCATACTGGATCTAGGGTCTGAAGTCAATGTACTACCAAAGAAGACATGACAATGCATGGGAGAGCCCACACTAGGATATTAACCTATTCAATTTAAACTGGCATACCAACACATAGTCCTACCAATCAGTAGACTGAAAGGAGTGACATTAGACCTGGATGGAGTGCGCACGAAAGCATATTTTGAAGTTATTGAAATAGTGGATGACACAACACCTTACCCAACGTTTCTTGGTCTGGATTGGGCATTTGACAACCATGCCATAATCAAGTTGAAGACTAGGAAAATGACATTTGAGTCAGGATAATACAGGGTCATCGCGCCATTAGACCCATCAGAAGGGGAGAGGTTTGTAGAACCTACTTGCCTAGACTTAGAGGAAATCGACCAGTTGTATAGAACAACTGCGCGCAATGAGGATTACGTAAACCCAACTGCAAATAGGATACTCATTTGGCAGAGCATTACTTCATGTGCAACAGACTCAGATACTGGTTTAGAAAACTGGCAACAAAGGCTACACAAAGTATCCATGAGAAGATGTGCATGAATAGACCGCGCAATAATATGGGTAGGCACAAAAATTAGGGAACCACCCTATTCCACAGAATAAAAAATTTGGAAAAATTCTTGACACAGTACGAAGACACAGTGTTAGAGAACAAGAGATTGTTAGCACTTGATTTAGCACTCAAGGCCACAACCACAAGATGGTGGGGCATGCAAAAAGAGATTGTTGGCCCTTGACCAAGTTTTGGGAGATTCTTGCTCATATTGACCTATGTTGGGACTTCGACAGTCTGTCGAAGGAGGAGCGCAAGATGAAGCAAAGATCAAGGGATCTCGACCCACTTTGGGTCTTTTTTGGGTTTTTGGGATAATGTAACGGGAATGGGATGTCGGCCCATGGGTTTACCCATGTTTAGGCCTATTTTGTATACATAAATAGAAGGATAGGAAATGTAAGAAGAAGTCGAATAATGCATCTATGTGATGTGAATGTATGCTAAGTGCTAGTGTGGATTGTAAGGGCTTTGTGAATTATGTGTAAGACTTGCAGAGTTGAGTGCAAGTCCTTGTGCGATATTGTAGAAGGATTTGTGTTGTAACGCAAGGAAGAAGGATCTAGCTGTTAGACAACTGAGAGGGGGGGTGAATCAGTTGTTTTCGTGCTTAAACAATCATGGTTCTTTTAAACTCTTTGTAGAGACACCAAATGATGATCACTATAATGTAGGGAAATAAACAATGGCACTTTCAGCATCATTCACATATATGAGAAACACAGAGACAAATATTTCCAGAGGAAACCCATGCAGGGTAAAAACCTCTTTTTCTTTATATGATAAGTAATGGTTACAATATTTACAGTATCATACATATGAGCACCAACTCATAATGAGACTACAATCTTAGTTTTGCAAGCTGCAACTTGCTGAGAGCACCAACTCTCTGTTTTCTCTAGCACCCACTAGAAGGAAGCACCAACTCCCTGGTTTCTCTAGCACCAACTAGAAGGAAGCACCAACTCCCTGGTTTCTCTAGCACCAACTAGAAGGAAGCACCAACTCCCTGTGTTCAAGCACCTACCTGAACCTTTGAGGACACCAGTCCTCCCTAGCTCCTCCCAACCACCCTGAAATATAAATCCTTGCTACGGAAATTTATTACAGTGATATGATGTTCAACAATGGCTTACCAGACTTATCACTGTTCTGCTGCATTTTGTTGCTCTGTTTGCCTCATTGCCTTTCTGCTCACATCACTTGCGCTGTCTGTTCTTCCACTTTTTATGCTCTATGTACGAGGTCCATTCACTACACCGTTCCTCTTCTGTGCTATTCAGTTGCTGCACTCTCCTCCTTCTTCACACATGAATCACCTTCACCAACAACAACCACAACAATCTCCAACAACAACAACAACCCTATCTCTTCTTTGTATTGTGTATTTATAGCTTCTTTGCACCTTGTGCCTGCAATGTTCGCAATACCTCTGCATGCTGATTCCACGTCGTTATCCTCCACCTCTCGAGTGCTCTGTATGATCATCATCGTGACTCTTTAGCTTCTCTGGTGGTTCGCCCCGCGTGTCCAACATCACTGTATGTTATACTGAAATTCCTCAGCCTCTCTGGTAGTTTGAGACTCTTCGTCTTCTCTGTGACAGTCGAATTCACCTTCTCTGTTTCAGTTACAGGTCTCAATGCTCATCAATTGTCAATTGCCTCCACGAACATCTTCATTCCTCTTAGAGACTCTTCACCTCCTCTGTCAGTCATCCCGTAGTGTCTTCGAGTCCTCTGGCATAACCCATCAGTGGTTTCTGGCAGTTACACTCCATCGTGCATCAGTAGCCCTCCGATCTTGTTCAAATTCATCTGTGCCATTGGATATGCAGGGAGCAAATCTGGACAGCCAGAATCTGTTCTCCCAGATCTACGATCGGGATTCGATTCCATAGCCCCCTTGCCATTCTATCTTTAAGCGGAGGGGGGGGGGGTCTAGAATTGGGCGCGCATCTCTCGAGCGGTCAGGATTAAAGCACCTAGATCAACGACGCTCAAGTGATTCCAGACCCCCCTTGCCTTTCTATCTTTAATACCCGGGGGGGGGGTCCGAAATGGTGGAGTATTGACGAAGGGCCCCACTCTTGTCGTGTCACCTTCTATATCATTCTCCACCTGACCGTGTGACAAGGCTCGACTCCTCCTTGTCCTCTGTCATCTGTCCATCTCTCGCTGACACAACCTTATGCATAAGGCGCTTTCGCGATTTCGCATTTCGTGAGTCTGGAGATGAGGCATCTCGACTCTCCAAGTCGCGATCCCCGAAACTCCGATATGGAGTTACATTAACAGTCCAGATCCAATCTCTATTTAACAGCTGCGATTGAATCGCGATTTCGCATATCGCGAAATTGGCATTCTTGATGCATTGGGTTCTTTGCCTCTCCAAATCGTGATTCACGAAACTCCGATATGGAGTATGATCAACGGTCCAGATCTGATCTCTATTTAACGGCTGCGATTGAATCACGATTTTTCATATCGCGAAATCGACATTCTTGATGTCAAGTGTTTTTGTCACTTCAAAGTTTCAATCCCCGACACTTCATAAAGAGATCACATCAACGGTCCAGATCACTTCTTAACGTTAACGGCTGCGATTAAATCGTGAATTCACATATCGTGAAATCGCGAGTCCTGTGGTTATTATTCTTTGACTTCTTCAACTCGCGATCCTCTAAACCCCGACAGGGAGTCAGATCAATGGTCCACATAACCCCTTGAGATGGACGGTCCTCCTACTTTCGGGATTTTGTGAGCCCATTTTCTCCTTGCACTTTAAACACTGTGCAGGTTTTCCCCGATCCAACGGTGGTCAGATCCTGCATTCATATCTAACGCCTGAGATCTATCCTCCTCTTCAGCGCGCGCTCTTCTTGTTTTTATTCAGATCTGACGACCCTCATGCTGTCGGGGAATTTTGGATGGGATCCAATGATCAACAACGCTTCTCCTCCAAGCTTACACATCCTTCTTACTTGGAAGAATTTCGACTCTGCGCTAATTCCTCCTGAGCCTACATTGTTCCTGTTTGTCCATCGATGCACATTCTGATCCTGCCATCTTCACTATTGTACTTTCCATCAATGACAAGCATACACGACCTGTTAAGTTTTGCGGTAGAACGACTGTCGTTAGACCAAAACCCGCGGGTGATTAGTAAACTCATCACCGCCAGAGTTAATGGATCCACGAGAGGCTGTTAGACCATGTCACGAGTCCTGAAGGAGGTGATGAACACCAATTCAACAATCTCCCCCTCAGCACCAACTGAGGGCTCTCAGCACCAACTGAGATACTCGACACCAATCGAGCGGACTCGAACCCGTAACCTTTCGCTCTGATACCAGTTTTGCGGTAGAACGGTTGCCGTTAGACCAAAACCCGTGGGTGATTAGTAAACTCATCACTGCCAGAGTTAATGGATCCACAGGAGGATGTTAGACCATGTCACGAGACCCGAAGGAGGTGATGAACACCAATTCAACACTAGCGAGCTACGCAGATCTTATGTCTTGTGTGGAGTAAGGGTTTTGACGGCTCTGTGCTTGTAACCGATTGATTGAAGACTATAAAGAAGAAGAGTTGGTGGACGTAGCTCCAAGGAGGGGATAAACCACGTAAATCTTGTGTTATGATGCTTTGTGCTTTGTCTTTATGTGATTTACATGTTATTTGCTAAGTGCTTGATAAACCTACTTATGCTTTGTGCTTATTAGATGTGAGAATGTTACATCTAATCTATATGGTTATATTTAGTGCCTGATCTACTTGATCTGATCTATTTTCCTATGCTAAGTGATTGAATATAGTAGATTAGTGTGAGTACTACAAAGCTCTGTTCTTTTAGCGAAGTAGATATTGCTTGCATATTGAGGAAATGACGATGTTAAGTGCTTTATTAAGTGTTAGAATCACAGATCTGTGTCCTAGCTAAGGTTGCAAACACCTGAGTCTTGAAACCACCCCTGCCTCTACCTCGGGTGAGACTTCATCTGCTTCACAGGTGTTGCCGAAAGGGTTGGTAGTTAGGGATTTGTTGTTTCATTGTTGTAGCATTGAACCCTGGGTAAAGGCTAAGTGCTAGTGTGAATTGTAAGGGATTTTTGCATTTTGTGTAAAACTTGCAGAGATGAGCGCAAATCCTTGTGCGAGACTGTAGAAGGCTTAGTGCTATAATGCAAGGAAGAAGGATCTAGCGAGCTGCACAGATCTTCTGTCCTGTGCAGAGTAAGGGTTTTCATAGCTTTGTGCTTGTAACCGATTGACTGAAGACAATAAAGAAGAAGAGTTGGTGGACATAGCCCCAATGTGGGGGTGAACCATGTAAACACTGTGTTGTCTTTCTTTGTGCTTGTCTTAATGTGTTTATGTCTTCTTTTGCTAAGTGCTTCAAGATGATTAGATAGATCTTCTTATGCTTAGTTCTAATGATATGAGAGAATATTAAATCTGATCCACATGAATGTGATTAGTTCTTGATCTGCTAGATATGACCTATCTATTGATGCTAAGTGCTTAAGTACGTTATAACAATGTGAATGCTGCGAAGCCCTGTTTTATCAATGAAGTAGATATTAATTGCATATTGAAGAACTAACGGTCCTGAGTGCTTTACTAAGTATTACAATCACAGATCTATGTCCCAGCTAAGGTTGCAAACACCTAAGTCTTGCAACCACCCCTGCCTCTACCTCGTGTGAGACTTCATTTGCTTCGCAGGTGTTGCTGAAAGGGTCGGTAGTTAGGGCTTTGTTGGTTCTCTGTTGTAGTGTTGAACCCTGGGTTTTCCCCTATGCCAACAAATGGTTCCGTTTCCAGGACCTGAAACTGTGATTGCTAGGAACTAAATAAGAAGAAGTTTTGTGCAAAGATTCGACCGGGGATTGTGAAAGATCTATGCATAGATCTGTGCCCTAGCGTGTAGTATTCTACTTGATTTATAAAGCTCAGTGCTAAAGAAGGAAACCCGATCTGAATAGAAGAGGCCGGATCTAAAGGAAAGAAGCAAGATTTGAAAGCTTTGTGCTCTAAGAAAGGTAAAAATGAGTATTTCTAATTAAAAGAGGTAAGATCTGCAAGCTCTATGCTCTGATAAAGGTAAGAATAGTTAAAAGTTTTAGATCTGGAAGCTTCGTGCTTTGTAGAAGTAAGATAAGTAGAAATTTTTGTTTCTAGAGTATGGATCTAGGCATGTTTAATAAAGTCCGTCCTAGTTTGAAAACTAGGGCATTAATAGCTGAAAGAAGGTTTGATATGAGTAGATCTGATAAGAATAGTGAAAGATATGTTATACGGATACATAGAAAGAATGTTTGGACTAACGAGTGGATGTAGGATCCTAGAAAGAATTTGTTTCAGGTTAGCTACCATGATCCTAGTGCATAGTTCATAAGAGGCTGGGGATCATTTAAAAGAAAGAGAGGATTAACCCTCTGTTATAGTTGCAGAAGACCAGGACATCTAGCTAAGGAATGCCTTGGTGGAAGACCTAGTTGCTTCTGTTGTAAGGCTCTAGACCATGAAGTATTGGATTGCCCTAGAATGATTGCTAAGCTTGAAATAATGAATCTGAATCAAGAGAACCCTAAGGCAAATCCATAAACTGTGATTATGGAAGAATACTAGAAGGGATCCGAGCAAGCATTGCTACAGATGAAAGAAACCCTGAATAACCACCGACATGTCAGATTATCAGATATCTTCAAAGGAAAAGAATGCATTGAAGCAAGAATAAGAGACTTCGACATTGACTGTGTTCTAGATG
Organism: Picea engelmannii; assembly: GCA_009831015.1. Taxonomy (NCBI): domain Eukaryota; kingdom Viridiplantae; phylum Streptophyta; class Pinopsida; order Pinales; family Pinaceae; genus Picea; species Picea engelmannii. Next base: position 145,600 of record ML808852.1, read on the forward strand.
AGGAGACATAGGTGAATGTCATGACTCTGAGAAATTTGGAAGCTATGGGGGGGGCTGCTATGACTCTCTCATTAGGAGGAATAGGGTTCTTTAGAGGAAAACTAGTAAACCTGTGTGGAAGGCTCGCCCAGATACCTATGAATGTCAATGGAACTTTGAGGGAGGAAGATTTTGAGATTATTAAATTTGTTGAAGACCGTGCCCCGTTTACCATGTTAATAGGAAAACCTTGGATTGACAGAGATCAAGCTAGTTGAAAGAAAGAAGAACAAGACTTGGAGCAAAAGAAACATGAGTTAAAAGATTTCATGACCAGAAGGATCGCACACTTGATCGAAGAACAAGAGAACCGATCAAAGCTATTTGACACTAGAGACCCTGATGTCGAAGCTGCAAAAACACTAGAAGACCCACATAAGACTGAAGTACTTACTCCAGATAAAGAAGAGGTATTACCTCTGAATCCTAGGAAATAATCTCAACAGTGTGCGGTGACTATGTTAAAAGAAGATGAGAATCATAATGGAAAAATCCATACTGAGTCGAAGCTCACTGGAAAGAAGGCTAGAAAGATAAGTAAGAAGAGGGCTAAGATTGAAAAGTTACAGAAGATTCCAGAGGGAACTTCGCAGAAAGAAAATTTGCAGAATTGGAACTTCGTCGGGATATCAGAACAATGACAAATGGTACTTCGCCAAGGCGAAGCAATATAGTCGTAAGGGCCGATATATCCATTCGACTCCCTTTCCGAACGAGTCGAAAATCATTTACAGCTCGATACCAGACTATTGGACCACACCATAACGGACAGAACAAGAGTTAATGAGGCCTCATACCCGTTACAAGTGAATTGTTGCCGAGTTGCCTACTTATCTCGTCGCGCCATGCACGAAGAACACTTTTGCTAACTAAGAGTTTGAGCCCGCAGACTAAGTGAATTGTATATAGTGATCATTGCACTATTGCTATTTGTTCTAGTACCGTATCTAAGTTCATCGTGACCCTGATAATTTTAATCTGAGCACATATGTCCGACGAGCTCACCGCAGTTGAAGAATTAGTAACGAAAGTTCTCCTCGACTTAATGACTGAAAGAGTCATGTCAGAGAGAGGAGTGTCTACAAGAGTACAAGCATCTTCGACGAGAGGAATTTCGACCTCTTCGTCCACTGCTCGAGCTGGTCCATCCTGACCAGTAGATGAAAAGCGAACTAAGCATATGAATGATCTCGTGAATGCTAAGTTAATCCCGAGTATACTACCCACCTATCTACTACCTCTGAGTGGCGCAATCAATCGAGATAGTGTGCCCAGATATTTTGAGTATGCCTTGGTCACTGCGTACCTCCCGAAGGGGATACACACAGTTCGCCCCGACCAAGATAAAATTGCAGCGTTGAAGTTTAGTTGCTTCAACCTCGGCGACAGGAAGGTCTATAGCATGCTCACCCCACATAAGTATCTGACCAGAACAAAAGGAAAGAATTCAAAGATAATTCCTCAATCATGGACCCATATCCTCGCACAATCCACACTGCTCAACGTCATGAATATCCCACACTTCGGAAGGCTCCAAGAAGTGAATGCATGTGTCAAGCTAATGCTGTCTTGTTACCATGGAGGATACTTATGGTTAAACTGCCGTATCACAGTAGATCCGACACTGATCAATCAGATCACAGGGCTCAGCATGCAAGGCCCTGACCCGCAGGATTTTTACCTGGGAAAAGCCATGGATCACACTCTTGCGCAGAAGATTAAAGACACCTATGGAGATGTCGAGAAGGGCACATGAGGATACAAGGTAGATTCTATCTAGAGTGGCGTAGTGCGCCTCGCCTACCAATTGATCGCAGGAAATTTGGTGCAAAATAATCGACCCAACCAAGTCACTGGTTTGGTAGTCGACCTTGCAGGGAAGTGCGCAGAAGGACTTCAGATGAATTGGGTGCAGTACCTGGTAAACCAGTTAGAACTGGACTACAGGGAAGCCCAGGATCAAGGGTATGAATTTCACTTCAGTTGGCTATTGATCCTTATCGCTTTCGTTGCATGGGAGATGTTAGAAGGTGCGACCTTCTCGGACATCGATCCGTTTGAACCTCTGGCCACGAAGTTTAGTACACTGTGGTACTCAAGCGACATGAATAAAAAGTTGTAGTCAAATGTCGTGTTCCATATGTATTACAACCAATTGAAGGTATCCATCCATTCTGAGCCTTGTATGACCCTGAATACCCTCCATTGGTTTCGATCCTTAAGGAAATTCAATGTGGACCGCCATTTTATTTACATCACAGCGTGCACAGATGGACATAAACAACAACTGCAATCATACTACAAGATGACGGAGGATAACTTGGAAGAAATTACCAAGGAATGGTCGGCAAACATCCTTGTTCCAACAGACCTTGCAGAGATGTCCGATGTTGAAAGCCCATAAACAACGTAGGATACATCCGGACCTAGAAAGATAAAGAAGACCGAAGAGGTCCATGATTTAGACAGCGCATCCGTGAAGATCGCTTCCATCTCCATCGAGATAGAAGGATATGACTGAGAGATATATGGTACAGAAGTTGAACCGAAGAAAGGCAAGGTTACACCACTTAGAGACAAGGAGGACCCCTCGAAGAAAAGGAAGGATTCCCCTCCGAAACCTTCTTCTAGGAATAAATCAAAAGAAACCAGGACCAAATTTGAGACCACCCTCACCTCAGATGACTTCGACTTCATCGTCACAGAAATGAACGATGCCTTGCTAGAGATAACAGAGAAGCAAGAAGCTAAGTAGGAGGAGGTGTTCAGTCGGATTAAGGACGAGCTGCAAGGGGTGCAACAAGAATTACAGTCCAACCACACAGTTTCTACTGTGCCTCTGTGAGCAGGAATAACAGAACTAGGTGATGAGCCAACTCAACTAAACCACATCGCTGATATAGTCGAAGCTCGCCTTCGACGAGCTCAGGAAGAGACAACACAAGCCACCCATTCTTTAGCGCAAGTACAAAAAGACCTTGAAGAGCAATGTAGTGTTGTAGAACGGGAAAATCTTGCTCTGCAAGCGAAGTGGGATGAAGAAAAAGAACAGTTACAACAAAGCAAGGATCAGTTGCTAGCCGAGCAACTCGAAGTAAAGGAAATGGTTCACAAAGCACTTTTCTCTATGATAGTTGTCGAAGTAAAGGCCGAAGAACAAGTTCCACAACATTTGGCACAACTTGAAGAGGCAATCCAGCAGCTCCAACAACACATAACAGACTTGGAGCTTCGCACTGTGCCCGAGACCCCTCAAGATGTAAGAGACCAAAGGGAAGCAACTGCCCGTAGCGCAGTTGACAGACTAAAAGATCTTGCCTTGGAGTGCAAGAAGCTGAGTAACCGGAGCACCCAGAAATATGAGAACCTCACTGAGAACCTAGAGTTACAAGCACTGGAGTCGCAACTCCAGGAAGCAAAGCATCATGCAGACACACTACAGGCGCAGCTGAAAGCTTTGTCAGCTATCGACAAAATGAAGAGGTCTTAGAAGAAACGCATCGCCCAACAACAGATCCATATGATTCAAAGAAGAGTGATGGAAGTTACTCAACCGCTTCAACCAATACAAGATAAGGCATGTCAGTTGTTTACAGAGGTTGAAAGCGAAGGAGCAGAGCTAGAACAGGTCGTTAACGTAGTAGAACAATGCCTAGAACGGCCAGTAAATGACACAGTGATCCAGGAATTTACCGAGCAAGAGGCCGTCACATAGCAGTAGGTCAAAGCAGCTCGAGCCAAGCTTGATGCCTAAACAACAACTGCAATCATACTACAAGTTGACGAAGGACAACTTGGAAGATATTACCAAGGAATGGTCAGTGGACCTCCTTGTTCCAGTAGACCTTGCGAAGATGTTCGATGTTGATAGCCCAGAAACAATGCAGGATACAGTCGGACCTAGCAAGATAAATAAGATCGAATAGGTCTATGATTTAGATAGCGCATCCATGGAGACCGCTTCCATCTCCGCAGAGCTAGGAGGAGATGGTGGAGAGATAGATGGCACATAAGTTGAACTAAAGAAAGGCGAGGTTACATCGCTTAGAGATGAGGAGGACCCCTCGAAGAAAAGGAAGGTTTCCCCTATGAAACCTTCTTCTAGGAAGAAATCAAAAGCAACCAGGACCAAATTTGTGACCACCCTCACCTCAGATGACTTCGACTTCATCGTCGCAACACCGAACAATGCCTCACTGGAGATAGCGGAGAAGCAAGAAGCTAAGCGGGAGGAGGTGTTCAGTCAGATTAAGGACGATATCCAAGGGGTGCAACAAGAATTATAGTCCAGCCGTGCAGTTTCTATTGCGCCTCTGTCAACAGGAACAATAGAACTAGGTGATGAGCCAGCTCAACTACATCGCATCGCTCATACAGTCGAAGCTCGCCTTTGATGAGCTTAGGAAGAGACAACACAAGCCACCCAGGCTTTAGCGCAAGTAAAAAAAGACCTCGAGGAACAACACATTGCTGCAGAATAGGAAAAGCTTGCTCTACAAGCGAAGTGGGATGAAGAAGAAGCACAGTTACAACAAAGCAAGGAACAGTTGCTCGCCAAGCAACTCGAATTAAAGGAAATGGTTCACAAAGAACTTCGCTCTGTGACAGTTGTCGAAGTAAAGGTCAAAGAACAAGTTCCACAACAAGTGGCACAACTTGAAGAGGTAATCTAGCAACTCCAACAACGCATAGCAGACTTGGAGCTCCGCACTATACCCGAGACCCCTCAAGATGTAAGAGACCTAAGGGAAGCAACTGCCTGCAGCACAGTTGACAGATTAAAAGATATTTCCTTGGAGTGCAAGAAACTGAGTAACTGAAGCGCCTAGACATATGAGAATCTCACTGAGAGCCCAGAGTTATAGGTGCAGCTAAAATATCTGTCAGCTATCGACAGAATGAAGAGGTCTCAGGAGCAATGCACCGCCCAACAACAGATCCATATGATTCAAAGAAAAGTGATGGAAGTTACTCAACGACTTCAACCAGTACAAGATAAGGCATGTCAGTTGTTTACAGAGGTTGAAATTCAAGGAGTAGAGCTAGAACAAGTTGTCATTGCAGCATAAAAACGCCTAGAAGGGCCTGTGAATGACACAGTGATCCAGGAATTCACCGCGCAAGAGGTCGTAACACAACAGCAAGTCGAAGCAGCTCGAGCCAAGATGGAGGCCTTCAAAGCATAACTGATCAGACCAGAGTGACTCAGGATGAGTCATAGGTGAGTGTTGGGGGCTTGTTGGCCCTTGACCAAGTGTTGGGAGATTCTTGGTCATATTGACCTATGCTGGGACTTTGAAAACCTATCGAAGGAGGAGCACAAGACGAAGCAGAGATCAAGGGATCTTGACCCACTTTGGGTCCTTTTTGGGATAATGTAACAGGAATGGGATGTCGGCCCATGGGTTTACCCATGTTTAGGCATATTTTGTATGTATAAATAGAAGGATAGGCAATGTAAGAAGAAGTCGAATAATGCATCTATAAGGGATGATTTTAAGGATGGAAATTTATTTTAAAATGTAGAAACCTTGGGGAATCTTAATAATCCTTCATATGTCAACTATAAATGTTTGGAGATATTTTTGAAAAAATATTCAAATTTCTAAGTATTTTATATAGTTTTTATAAAATTTTAGCGATTTTGAAGATAAAATAATTTTATGCTATAGAATTTGGGCGAATCATTTTTAAAATAGCGAATCTCATTTTTGGAAAAACCATGGAAAATTAGCCCATGAGCGAAATTTAGCCCCTAAAATCATCCCTATTAAATTCTGATTCTATGTGATGTGAATGTATGCTAAGTGTTAGTGTGGATTGTAAGGGCTTTGTGCATTCTGTGTAAGACTTGCAGAGCTGAGTGCAAGTCCTTGTGTGAGACTGTAGAAGGCTTTGTGTTGTAACTCAAGGAAGAAGGATCTAGCGAGCTGTGCAGATCTTCTATCTTGTGCGGAGTAAGGGTTTTGATGGCTCTGTGCTTGTAACCGATTGAATGAAGACTATAAAGAAGAAGAGTTGGTGGACGTAGCCCCAGGGAGGGGGTGAACCACGTAAATCTTGTCTTATGATGCTTTGTTCTTTGTCTTTATGTGATTTACATGTTATTTGCTAAGTGCTTGATAAACCTACTTATGCTTTGAGCTTATTAGATGTGAGAATGTTAGATCTAATCTATATGGTTATATTTAGTGCATGATCTACTCGATCTGATCTATTTTCCTATGCTAAGTGCTTGAATATAGTAGATTAGTGTGAGTACTGTGAATCTCTATTCTATTAGTGAAGTAGATATTGCTTGCATATTGAGGAACCGACAGTGTTGAGTGCTTTATTAAGTGTTAGAATCACAGATCTGTGTCCCAGCTAAGGTTGCAAACACCTGACTCTTGCAACCACCCTTGCCTCTACCTCGGGTGAGACTTCATCTGCTTCACAGGTGTTGTCGAAAGGGCCAGTAGTTAGGGCTTTGTTGGTGCATTGTTGTAGCATTGAACCGTAGGTCTGCCCCTGTTCCAACAGATACAATCACAGCTTGGTACCAATGTAAGCAGTTATTGTGCACAAGGTTTGATGCAGAACAAAAAAACAACAAGTAGCAAAAATATGATGGACAAGGGGCACCAACGGAACACTTGGAGAAGTGCAGAACGTTGTGAAAATTGACACCCCAGAAGAATGGCCTCATTATTTCATACACACCCTAGAAGGCATACCAGCGAACTGGTATACAGACCAGGAATTGCGCAAGGGAACTGCGACTTGGATGACATTGCAACATAATTTTACAGTCACTTTATCATTCGAGCATGAGAACCCCAACATAGATGCTGCGTTGAAACAGATAAGAGGAGTGATATTCATCAAAGAGCCAGAATTTGAAATGATCATAGATAAACAACAACAGAACAAATAAATAGTTAAAGAACTTCCGTCTTGTTACCACGTACAAGAAGAAGCACCGGATGAAGACGATCCTCATGATATTTAGATTGAAGAAGTAGAAGGAGAAAGAGAAGTGGAAGGTCCACCTATATAATCAAAAGTTATTTCCACGCCGATCAAAGTAAATAAAGTCAATATTGGGACAGTTGAGAAACCCAAAATGGATAGCATTGGAGACTACTAGGATGAGCAGACAATAGAAGTCATAACATAGTTACTACATGAGTACAACGACCTGTTTTCCGCAACATTTACAGAGATGAAGGGAATAACCAAAGAGCTAGGAGAAATGAAGATACCACTCAGACCAGAAGCAAGATCGATCAGACAATGACCATATAGACTGGACCCAATACATAAGCAGAACGTCAAAGCTGAATCGACATGATGCTTGAAGCTGACATCATAGAACCAGTAGAAGAATAAGAGTGGATAAGCCTGATGGTAGTTCAGGACAAGAAACAAGGAGGGATCAGGATATGCGTCGACTTGAGGAAGTTGAATAATGCATGCCTACATGACCCATTCCCTACACTGTTCACGGATGAAGTGTTAGAGAATGTAGGAGGACATGAAGCTTATTCGTTCACTGATGGATTTTCAGGCTACCATCAGATCAAGATAGCATAGGAATATAGATACAAGACCACATTTGCGATAGAATGGGGATCTTACCAATACACAGTCATGTCGTTTGGACTGAAGAATGCACAAACAATATTTTCTAGAGTAGTCATTGTTGTGTTTAAGGAATTCATCCATCACTTTCTCGAAGTATACCTGGATGATTGGACAGTTTACAGTTTGTTGAAAGACCATGTAGAAGTCTTACTCCTAATGTTAGAAAGATGTAGACAACGCTAGATATCACTGAACATAAAGAAATTCATATTCGGAACACCGTTTGGGATACTATTGGGCCATATAGTATGTAAACATGTTTTATTAGTAGATCCTGCAAAGATTGTAGTAATTGTTAACTTACAACCGCAAAAAATAGTCCGTCATCTAAGAGCGACGTTGGGACATAGAGGATACTACATGAAATTTATCAAAGGATATGTGTAGATTAATGCACCAATGGAAAATCTATTAAGAAAGGACACAAAGTTTCAGTGGAATAACGAGTGTCAACACGGTCTGGACACTCTGAAGGAAAAGATGGTTACCGCGCTGATATTAGTATTTCCAGACTGGGAGAAGACATTCCACGTGCATGTAGATGCATCATCCATAGCACTTGGAGCTATCTTGGCACAACCAAGAGCGAGAGACTTGGATCACCTGATAGCATTTGCGAGCAAAAATCTATCCGACTCAGAACATAACTATAACACGTCAGAAATAGAAGGCCTAGCTATGGTTTATGCACTGTAGAAATTCAGACATTACTTATTGGGAAAATATTTTAAGATGTTCACAGATCACTCAACCCTGAAATACTTAGTCAACAAGCTAGTGTTGGGGGGGGGAGAATCTGTCGATGGTTACTACTATTCAAAGAATTTAACTTTGAAGTAATAGTCAAGCCAGGAAAATTGAATACAGGACCTAACCATCTATCAAGAGTCACCAATGGAGAAGAACCTACAAACCTGGAGGAAAATTTTTCGGATGCATAATTATTCTTAGTACAGATTGATGATGAACACTTCGCAGATATCATTCAATACTTGAGCACAGGTACTGCGCCGCAAGAATATAGCACTACGTAGAAGAAAAATCTGGTAGTCCGCACTGCCGACTATCAACTGATTGCAGGACACTTATACAAAATGGGCACAGATAACATCTTGCGAAGATACGTGTTAGAGCACGAAAGACCAAGAGTTTTAGCAGAATCCCATGAAGAAGTAGCATGAGGGAATTATGCAGGTCAAGCTACCATGTAGAAGGTATTGCGCACAAGACTATGGTGGCCAACGATTCACAAAGACTTGAAGGAGTACTATCAAAGATGCGACATCTATCAAAGGGTAGGAAAACCCAACATAAGAGATGCGATGCCATTATGACCATAAGTAACATTACATGCATTCGACAAGTGGGAAATAGACTTCGTGGGACCAATCAACCCACCAACAAAAAGAATAGGAGCTAGGTACATTATCACTACGATGAAATACCTAAGAAGATGGGCAGAGGCCACACCAGTGAAGGATTGCAGTGAAAAAACAACAATGCACTTTTTATTTGAACAAGTCATTACTCAATTTGGGTGTCCAAGAATTTTGATGAGCGACCAAGGCACACACTTCATAAATAACACCATCAACGGGATGACTGAAGAGTTTGAAGTCCATCACAAGAAGAGCACACCATATCACCCACAGACTAATGGCACAGTGGAAGCATTTAGAAAAATCCTGTAGAACGCATTGACGAAGATTTTTAATGTCAATAGGGACAACTGGGACCTCAAAGTACCGACAATATTATGGGCATATAGGACTACGTGCAAAAAGTTAACAGGGAACACACCATTTAAACTGCTTTACGACCAAGAAGCAGTGGTACCATTAAAATATTTAGTACCAAGCTTGCGCGTAGCAGCCATCACACAAATGACAGAACAAGGCACAGTACAGGAGAGACTGAATCAATTAATGACCATGGAGGAAGACCAAATCTTGGTAGGATTCCACCAACAAGTTCAGAAAGAAAGAGATAAAGCCTTGCACGATAGACACATCAAGAAGAAAACGTTCAAGGAAGGAGACCTAGTACTGATGTATGACAACAAATCATTTTAGCACTCGGGAAAGCTTAGAGTGCATTGGTTGGGACCGTACAAGGTAAAATATGTCATAGATGGAGGGGATGTATAGTTAAGAGACTTATCAGGTGCAAAAATCAGAGGGATGATCAATGGGAGCCGACTGAAGCTATACAAGGACAATCGACCAACCATCACGCAGTAAAAAAAAAAGTATATCGAAAGAGAACCAAAAGGAAAGAACCAGAGAGGGCTCAATGCATCGGAGAGAGGAAAGGCACACACACCTTGGCGAGGAGAAGGACAACGATAACATAAAAATGGGAACAAGAGGGAAAATGAAATCCAACAAAAACAGGATGACATGAAAACACTAGGCGGAATTAAAGGACAAAAAGGACCGATGGGACACCACATTAATTGCGCCAACAAAATACGACAAGGCAGAGTAATGGAAAGTATGAAACCACCAGAGATGCAGTAAACTGGTAATTAAGGTGCATTAAAACCATAATCAAGGAAGCGTCCTCGACAAGCTTCATGGGAAATCCATACAACACACGTACGCGAGAGCCATTAGTCTATTCACAAAAAGAGAATAGATAGAGAACGACAGAGGCTAAAGAGCATAGTGTGACTTCTTAGATATCACAAAGACCATTCAAATCCAACAGAAATTTGACATTCACCACCGTGGCACCGCCCAAGCAAGCAAAAGCGAGCCAGATCGCCAGGAAAACTAGAGTTCATACTAGGTCACGAGGATAGGTGGAAGAAGGTGAACAACAACCACCAGATATTGTCAATGTTGACAAAATCCCATCTCTAGACAAAACACTAGTGAACCCCACACTGATAGTGGAGGAAAACCAACAGCCAGCACAGGAGGACATGAGTAAGGAGATACCAGTGGAAACACAGGAGCCATAGAACCAGGAAACAAAAACCCTAAAGGAGGTGCAATGATCCAGATGGATATCGGTGGCCACCCACCTTTTCCAACTGGCTCAAAACAGTTTTCTGACATTTTGGCAATTTACTATTTTTAGCAGTTTTTCGGGTCCTGAACTTCTGGAGCCATTTTGAGGCCCTAAACGATGTTTTTTGGGGTATGTTGCGGGTGCAAAATTTGTCACAAATTTTGTCAAAAAAGTTGTAGTCCTGGGATAGATCTTTCCAACGAGCTATCATACGCCTAAAACGGAGATCGTATGCAAAAGTTACGACCCCGGGAAGTTGATGCACCAACTTACCCAAACGGGGCCCACATGACTTTTGGCGCTTCATCTCCTAGGGTTAGGTTTTTG
>ML808852.1:157177-167778 GCA_009831015.1 Picea engelmannii
AAAAAACATCGTTTAGGGCCTCAAAATGGCTCCAGAAGTTCAGGACCCGAAAAACTGCTAAAAATAGTAAATTGCCAAAATGTCAGAAAATTGTTTTGAGCCAGTTGGAAAAGGTGGGTGGCCACCGATATCCATCTGGATCATGCAACTGGAGAACGTCGAAGCATCTCCGAGATTTTATGGAATGAAATTGATTCAGGAGTCAGCAGTTAAGCCAGATGATTCACAAACGACCATATTAGACCACCCAATAGAAGGGATGGTCGAAAATGCCTCAGATTGGATGGAATGGTATATAGAGGAACCACCAGAAGCCGCTGGAACTTCAAGCTAGCCATCACCGGCGAAGAAAGACAAGATACAAATACCTAGGTCACCTCGCAAGAACCCTGCAACAAAAATGGTTCTATCGTGCATACCAGAGGGGGTATAGGTAGGACCAGACCTGCTGGGCCATATAGGGAAGCTCAAATACTCGGAAAACGATGTCGCAGACGAGGAAATTTTTTTGAAACTTGCAAATAGGGTATTTTTACAGACTACGGGCACAAATCGGGTTGGAGAACCGATCGATCAACCACTCTAGTGGGAAACTGGGCTGCAGAAAACAAGAATTTTAGGTCTATTGGACTTACCACATTTTGGCAGAGGGAAGCACGCAACCGCATGTGTCAAACAATTGTTAGCAGTCACACATGGTAGGCACATCTGGTTGGAAAAGCGCATCTCGATAGACGTAGATATGATCGTGAACATAACATGATTACCATCTTGGGGCATGGATCCCTCACTATTTCTGGATGACAAAACCAAGGAGAAAACACTAGCAGAAGAGATGAAGAAAAAGTATGGCACCGACAGGGGGACAGGAGGGATCATTATCAAACGAATCAATGATGCCACAACACAACTGGGCGAGGAAATATTAGCCTGCAAGCTACTAAGAAAATGCCACAGGGAGGAAGTCCCAGTTGGAGTTGTTGCAGTTGTAGCTCAGTGTGCAGAAGGCACCTCAATGATATAGGCACCATATCTCTTGAACTTGTTCCTGGATGGCTGCAAGGATGCGAAGGATCTAGGCACAGAGTTTCACTATTCATGGCTGATCACATTAATAGCCTTCATGGGTTGGAAATAGCCAAGGTATGTAATTTTTTGTACCAGACCAAAACCAAATCAGGGAGCGAGGTATTTATTTCTCAAAGCAAGGCCAGAGTCGAGGAGAAAAAAAAGTGAATGGGGCCATCTTTGAGGGATACCTACGCGACCTACAAGAATCCATCTCCAAGATGTGGAGAATAACACCAGAGATTGTCACGCGATATGGGAACATCGCCAATTTCCATGCCAGACGACACACAATGTGGATACAGGCAAGGAAGGATCCTGATAAGCAGTGGCTACATATGCACTATTTTATCACAGAGGGTGACATCGACATGGTGATCAATGAATGGGACGATGAATGGAGGATTATGAAATATTCTAAGGTGCAAAAATTGGAAAAAACCCTTCTAGTTTTGGTGTTGGACTTCCATCAAACACTTTGCATACTGTTGTAATTGACTGCTGAATATGAAATGTTAATGGACAGTGGTCCATGTCTTGTTTTGTTCGCTGATTTGTTAGTTTTCTAACCCCTTATACCTCCCCAATGAAGTGTCAAGTGCATTATTTCAATATTGAACAAAACCCATAAAAATAATGCTAAACATTCACGTTTAAATGAACAATTTTGCTAAACTCTGACTATATTTTATTGAAAAATATTGCTGAGCCAATAACAATCAAAATGAGGTAGGGATACCTCTCAAAAATGATGAAGATGTCTGCTATAGGAAGCTGGAATTCCCACAGCTCACACAACCATAAGAAAATAGCCAAAAATTGTCCCCACGAGTTGATAAAGGGGGCGACTCATGTAAATATGGTTCTGATGTTTGATTTGAGTGAGATGACAGCCCCAAATCAGCGATAAACCACCCTGCAATGCAATGTATAGCCAACAAATGGGAGGTCGACCAACAACAACCACACACTAACCTCCCACACAACACAAGAAGAGGACGCGACCTCTAGGAATGGGAAATATGACCCAACCAACTGAAAATGCAGCTCCACAAATACTGACCAGCAACCACTGCAAATCACGCCCAACCACAAAGCCACGATTTGGAGGATGGAGGACTCGACCTTGATGGGAAACCGACAACAATAAATTATGCCCAGCAATGAGGGAACTCATCCCCACAAACAAACTCGCCTCTAAGAGTCACTCGACCTCTCTTCCCAAACTGCAAATGAAATTCCTCCCTCAATGAAGATCTTTGAATCACAATGCCAATGTTTGCAAATGAAAAGTCGGAATGGCTTCTCCAATCTCACGGCTAGGGCAGATAGTTTCACTGCTGAATCCGAGGTGCTGAAATGGGTTTCCAACTGAAACCCTCGCTAGCTCTCCAAGCTCTTCTCCAAAACCCAATTTTGAAATGAATAGTCAATAATCCCTTTTCCAACCCTCCACCATCCTTTTTGTCTTTCACTTTTCTTTTTCTCCATTAAAATATTCATTTAATTAATAATTGGAGAGAAATACCCTCAAAAAGGGGTTTAATATTAATAAACTCACTTTTCCTAAGTTTCACTTTATAATTCGAAAGTGACTTTACCAATATCATTTCCCTAACTCGTCCGTCTAATGGTTTACGAGAAATTGTGTAAACCACCACGGTATTCTGACTGCCTAGGAGAAATGGGACATTACAGTCCTCCCTGCCCAAATTTGCTTGTCCTCAAGCAACTTCAAACCTGGAAGCTGTAACACCTGCTCGTTTTCCCAAGTAGCATCCTCCACCGGTAGATCCTTCCATTTCACCAAAAACTCCCTGACCACCATGTTACGGAGCTTCCTCTCCCGTACCTGTAAAATCTCCTCGGGGATTGTGGCCAACCGCCCCTCGTCATCCAAAGGGGGTAACTCCTGTGAGGCAACCACCTGTTTTCCTATTACCCGCTTAAGGCAAGATACGTGAAACACGTTGTGAATCTTTCTCCCCTCAGGTAGCTCCAGTTCGTACGCAACCTACCCCACCTTCCGAGTTATCCTGTAGGGCCCATAGTAGCGAGGTTTGAGCTTCTTGGCCCCCTTCTGTTTCAATGAAGATTGTCGGTATGGCTGTAGTCGCAGGAAAACTAAATCTCCCACCTCGAACAAGCGCTCAGTCCTGTGCCTGTCCGCATACATCTTCTGCTGATCCTGGGCCACCCTCATGTTCTCCTTCAATGCTCTCAGAATATCCTGACTGTCCTGTATCCAATCGCTGGCCTTCGGTTCCATACTCTCACCGAATACAATGTTTGCAAAAGTCATGGCCTCGTAATCATAGAGTGCCCGAAAAGGGGTCATGCCAATGGACATATGATGGGTGGTATTGTAACAGTACTCCCCCAGGTGTAACCACTTCACCCAGGCTCTCTGCTGCCTAGAAATGTAGTTCTGCAAATAACCTTCCACCCATTTGTTCACGATCTTTGTCTGTCCATCAGTCTACGGGTGGTAACTAGTGCTCGGTGTCAACTTGATACCTACCAACCTGAAAATCTCCTGCCAAAAACCTCCCATGAACCTGCTATCTCTATCACTTATGATGGTTTTGGGCAACCCATGCAAATGGAAAATTTCTTTGAAAAATAGATCGGCCACCTGTGCTGCTGAGTAGTCTGAAGGAATAGCGAATAAGTGAGCAAACTTGGTGAGTCTATCCACCACGACATAAATGAAATCCTTCCCCTACACCCTGGGTAACCCGGTGATGAAATCCATGGAGATGCTTTCCCATTTCTGATCTGGAATGGGCAATGGCTGTAATAATCCGGTCGGATGGGTGTGCTCCACCTTGTTCCTCTGGCAAACTCTGCACTCCTGAACATTCTTCAATATGTCTCCTTTGAGTTTCTTCCAAGTGAACCTCTCCCAAACCTGCTTGTAAGTCTTCAGGAACCCCTGGTGTCCTGCTAACGGTGAGTCATGGGCTGCCTGCATGATCTTTTGCCTGATGTGCGAGCCTGGGACCAAATAAATTCGGCCTTTGTAGTAGATAACATCATCCACCACTCTGTACCTGTCATCTGTAACCTGTCCATCCAAAACCTCGCAAGAAAACTTTTTCTTGGAATACTCTACCAGTAGAAGACTCTTCCAGTCTTCCGATATGTCCATCAAGGATAGAGTAGGGGCATCCTAGAAAGAGCATCGGCTACCACATTGTTCTTCCCCTTCACATACTCAATCTCAAAACCGTAGGCCTCGATCTTACTCACCCACTTTTGTTGTCTGTCATTCAGTTCCTTCTGTTCCAGGAAGAATCAGAGGTTGTTGTGATCCGTCTTGACCTTGAACCTGTTGCCCACTAGATAGTGTCGGAATTTGGCCAATGCATGCATGATGGCCAACATCTCTTTATCATAAATAGAGTAGAGCTTCTCGTAATCTCTAATCTTTCGACTCTCGAAAGCTATGGGATGATTCCTCTGCATAAGCATGGCTTCAATACCTACTCCTGATGCATCACACTCCAACACGAAGGGTTGGGTAAAGTCCAGAAAAGCTAAGACTGGGCACGAACTCATGATGTCCTTCATTCTGTCGAAGACTGCCTGTGCCTCATCTGTCCACTCAAAGGCCCCCTTCTTGGTCAAATCTGTCAGTGGGGCTGTCAGCTGAGAAAAACCCTTCACATACCTCCAGTAGTAAGTGCATAAACCCATGAAGCTCTTTAACTCTGTAGTGTTCCTCGGCGGAGGCCAATCATGAATCGCTTGGATCTTTTCCCAGTGCACCTGCACTCCCTGATCTCCAATCACATGCCCCAGATAGAGCATCTCTGTCAACCCAAACTCACATTTGGACAACTTTTCATACAAATCCTGTCTGTCCAGTATGCCCATCACCTCATCTAGATGTTGGAGGTGTTCCTCCCAAGTGCGGCTGTAGACCAAAATGTCATAAAAAAAAACCAACAAGTACTTCCTGAGCTGCTTGCTAAATGTGTGGTTCATGCAGGACTGAAATGTGGCCGGGGCGTTGGTTAGCCCAAACGGCATCACCAAGAAATCGTAGTGCCCATAGTGGCACCTGAAGGTTGTCTTGTACTCATCCCCCTCTCGCATCCTGATCTGATGATAGCCCGACTGTAGATCAATCTTTGAAAAGTGTTTGTCCCCTCTCAACTCATCCATCAACTCATCAATCCAGGGTATAGGGTATCTGTTCTTGATGGTCCTCTTGTTGAGGGCTCGGTAATCAACGCACATTCTAAGGGTCCCATCCTTCTTCTTTACCAACACTACAGAAGAAGCAAAAGGACTCGAACTCGGTCTGATGTGGCCCATCGCCAGTAGATCCTTGATGGTATTTTCAATCTCATCCTTATAGGCCTTGGGGTGCCTATACGGGGTGGTAATCACTGCTCCCGTACCCTCCTCTAACTCGATGGTGTGCTCAAAGCCCCTGTCTGGAGGCCTACCTAGAGGTATATCACCAAAGACCTTCTAGTGCTTCTTAAGCAAGGCCTTTATCTCTCTCAAAAAATTAGGCTCCCCGCCCTTAGGCTTCTGCATTGAAATCTGAAACTCTGCAACCCATGCAATGTCGTCCTGCCTCATCACTTCCTCCATCTTCTTTGCGGTCACTACCTTGGGAGGGTAAGTGTTCATGCCTCTCAAAACCACTCTCTTGCCATCCTGTCCCTGGAACTCCATCTCCATAGTCTGGTAGTTAGTGGAGTACTTTCCTAGGGAATATAACCATTGAACTCCCAATACCACATTGGTGTCAGGCACCTTCACCACGAAGAAGTCAACGGTAATGGTGTAGTTCCCTAGGCTCAATGTCATTCGTGGGACATATCTGGTACAATTTAGGGTGTTCTCCCCTGGTATGATCACTGAAAATCCCTCAAAGGCTTCGGTGGTAATGCCCTTCTGCTCTACCAATGAAGCATCGATAAAATTGTGGGATGCCCCACCATCCACCAACACCGTCACTCTGTGTCCTTGTACTCCTCCCCTCATCCTGAAGGTATGAAACCTGGGGATCCCTGAGAGTGATGCTATAGTCCCCTGATTCTCCATCGATGCCTGCTCTGCCTCTGCCATCGATGGGTCCTCCTCCTGTCCCTATTCTCCTATCTCCTCATCCTCCCTGCTATCTGAGAACACCTCTATGTAGTGTGCCTTGGCTTTGCCTACACACATGTGACTTGGTACCCATGGTTCCTGGAAAATGAAACACAACTTCTTCCTCCTTAGATCCTGCTTGGTAGCATCATCCATCATGTTCCTGCCTGTCCAATCCCTCTGTGGTTGTCATGCCCAGTCTCTCTGTTGTTGTCCTGCACCATCCCTCTGTGGTGGTCCCTTGTCATTGAACTTCGTGGGGAAGTTCAGTCTCGGGCTGAACTTAGGCTTGGGTACTGACTCATGTAGGTCTCTAGCCTTGCTAACTGCATTCTGTAGTGAAGTAGGCTTGTAAGCCTTCACCCATCCTCGAAGTGGCTCGGTTAGCCCCTCGGTTAACAACATCACCAATTAGGCCTCAGAGATATCGGTGACCATCACTGATATCCTCTGGAAATCTGATATAAAGGCCTCTGTCGAACCAGTTTGTCTCAACTGTGCCAAGTCTCTGAAGGAAAACTCGAGATCTCTCCTATCAAATCTGTGCACCAGTCTCCTTGTGAACTCAGCATAGGTGACAATATGGGCATGTCCCAGAGTGGACATCCCGTGGTACCACCAGTCCTGTGCCTCACCCTCTAAGTGCAATGTTTCCAACTTAATGGAATCAATCTCTGCCATGGGGTTCAGCTGGAAGTAGGTGTCGAGCTTCTGCACCCAAGCTCGTGCAATGCACTTCGACGTCCCATCGAAGTATGGTAAAGTGAGCTTGCCCACTGTGCGCTGTAACTCATAGTTTTGCATGGGACCCCTGCTGAAGAACCTCGGCCTGTTTCTCCCCTTGAAGTTACAAAACTCGACAAAAGTCATAGCTTCTCTCAAATCTGGATCCATGGCCTTATACTACTAGAAATAAGCTGCTAATGGCTCATCCTACTCTACCTTCCCTCCTGTACCTATCTCCGGTGGTCCTAAGAACTTTGGCATGGTAGACCTAGGGATCTCACTGTAGTCATGAGGGCAGTTCTGAGGGTTGTTCCTGGAAGTGATCAACTCAATATGAGGTTTGTGTGTGTTTCCCCCTTCTTCCATTTGCCCTCTCTTGCTTCTCTCCCCCCTTTCTTCACCATGCTTACTCCCTAGAGAATAACCTGTGATTCTGCCCATGAACTCTTGGGTCTCTCTCTGGCCCTTTGCAATATCCTGTAAGGCTTTCATAAGCCCTTTGATCAAACCATCTTCTCTGTCCTCTGTCAGATTTGCATTTTTCCCTAGAGTATCCTCCATTTCTTCTTCTCTGCCCTCTACGCTTCTATACATTCTGCGCCTATAAGTTATTTTATGCAGCCCTTCCTCAGTCATCAAGGTCGCCCACAACTGGCCAATATCATGCTCTGATACCACTGAAATATTCTAAGTTGCAAAAATTGGGAAAAACCCTTCTGGTTTTGGTGTTGGACTTCCGTCAAACACTTTGCATACTGCTGTAATTGACTGATGAAGATGAAATGTTAATGGACAACGGTCCGTGTCTTGTTTTGTTGGCTGATTTGTTAGTTTTCTAACCCCTTATACCTCCCCAATGAAGTGTCAAGTGCATTATTTCGATATTGAACAAAACCCATAAAAATAATGCTAAACATTCACGTTTAAATGAACAATTTTGCTAAACTCTCACTGTATTTTATTGAAAAATATTGCTAAGTCAATAACAATCAAAATGAGGTAGGGATACCTCTCAACAATGATGAAGATGTCTGCTATAGGAAGCTGAAATTCCCACAGCTCACACATCCATAAGAAAATAGCCAAAAACTGTCCCCACGAGTTGATAAAGGGGGTGACTCATGTAAATATGGTTCTACTGTTTGATTTGAGTGAGATGAAATCCCCAACTCAGCGATAAACCACCCTGCAATGCAATGTATAGCCAACAAATGGGAGGTCGACCAACAACAACCTCACACTAGCCTCCCACGCAACACAAGAAGAGGACGCGACCTCTAGGAATGGGAAATACGGCCCAACCAACTGAAAACGCAGCTCCACAAATACTGACCATCAACCACTGCAAATCACGCCCAGCCACAAAGCCATGATTTGGAGGATGGAGGACTCGGCCTTGATGGGAAACCGACAGCAATAAATCATGCCCAACAGTGAGGGAACTCGTCCCCACAAGCAAACTTGCCTCTAAGAGTCACTCGACCTCTCTTCCCAAACTGCAAATGAAATTCCTCTCTCAATGAAGATATTCGAATCACAATGCCAATGTATGCAAATGAAAAGCTGGAATGGCTTCTCCAATGTCACGGCTAGGGCAGATAGTTTCACTGCCGAATCCGAGGTGCTAAAATGGGTTTCCAGCTGAAACCCTCGCTAGCTCTCCAAACTCTTCTCCAAAACCCAATTTTGAAATGAATAGTAAATAATCCCTTTTCCAACCCTCCACCGTCCTTTTTGTCTTTCACTTTTCTTTTTCTCCATTAAAATATTCATTTAATTAATAATTGGAGAGAAATACCCTCAAAGAGGGGTTTAATATTAATAAACTCACTTTTCCTAAGTTTCACTTTATAATTCGAAAGTGACTTTACCAATATCATTTACCTAACTCGTTCGTCTAATGGTTTATGGGAAATTGTGTAAACGACCATGGTATTCCGACTGCCTAGGAGAAATGGGACATTACAGATTCCAACTGTCACCTAGCAAGTCCCGAAAAGAACAACAGAAGAAGAGGCAAGATAGGGAGAAACACATCCTCCGAAAATCCAAGTGCCCAAGAGATGAAGAATGGGCCAGGGCAAGACAACACAAATAGGTGAAGGGCCAACATAGACAGGGACCCAGAAGGGAAAAAAGGAGAATGCACAATCGACCAAAGAACAACAGAAATAGGATGAAGGAGCACAAGAGACCGCAACAAGTCCCAACCCACATGAAGCATGGACAAACAAGAGGCTAGCGACACAGATAGGAGGCACATGTAAGAAATCAAAGACATAAAGAACACCTCCAAAGTATATGATCACGAATGACGATGGGGAAATGATAGCTTGAATGGTCCAGGATTGTCTATTAGAGGACTTTGACCATGCTGCACACCACAGGGATAGGATTGAAGAGAAATTCCCAGACATGCGACAGTTCCTCAAGAAAATAGGGGAAGGACAACCATCAAGTAGCAGGGGAATTGAACCATCAGCACCGTAGATAGAAGGAAGAGTGAAAGAAGAAGAACAAGAGTCAGTCAAGGCAATACTACAACCACACACAACATTCCACATCAACCCTAGTATGCTGCACATGGATGAAATTGTGGGGCAGACACCCTTGAAGGACTTAAGACAAATCCAACTTGTGTTGACAAGGATACCATCAATGGAACTACATAGGTTGCAGGTGAGCGTAAACCACGAGGTACAATATCATGCACGCACAGACTTAACCGAATTGAAGCAGACAACAAAGAAATGAGATGCACTGGAAATAGTCTATGAGAAGGATAAATATGAGACCCTGGAGGAAATGGAGTGCATAAAAGGATTGGATCAGAAAGTGGCAGGAACTTATGAGAAAATTCCACAAGCCGCACAGAGAGAGGAAATCACAGTAGCATAAAAGATTGATCGGATTGCACATGCAATTGATCAATATCAGAAGGAGATCGAGAATCTCTGAGAGCAGCTCATACCAACCACTTTGCCAGCAGTGAAGGAGCAAAGGAAGCATGAATCAACAACACAACTGCATGAGATAGAGCAGCAGGTCATCACAACAACTGACTTGTTTGAGAAAGCAACGTAGCTTTGGACTAGCTTAGAGGAAGATCAATAGGTACAACAATGGGACAAGGAAGAAGAAAGGATCAACGCATCGATCCAAGAGCTCAAGTAGAAGCAAAAGACAATACCAATCATAGAATGCCTTAAAGGGTCGCATGACATGAAGAGATTGCAGGCAGAGCTAATTGTTAGGCGAAAATATTGTCGTTTAATTCCGTCGTAGTAATTTCCCAACCATTTAATTTGTCAATCCGAGGTTCATAGGCTTACGAAGCACATGCACTATATATGCAGGAGTAGGCACCTAACTTCTAATCTAAGAAAATTCAATCAAATCCAAACTCTTTCATTCCACTTAATAAGACTCAGTTGTTGTAGGAAAGAAAACACTAGCTCCCTTTCAGGAGGTCTTCTCGAGATGTTTCACAAAACCTATCAACAATCAAGATCATCAAGTAAACACTCATGCATTGAAAATAAATACACTTAAAAAGGCTTAGTTGTTGTAGGCATGAAAACACTAGCTCCTTTCAGGAGGTCTTCTCGGAATGTTTCAAATAACCTATCAACAATCAAGATCATAAAAACAATAAAGCATATAAACCTATTCAAAGTAAGAAGAAAATGCTACTATGA
>ML808852.1:169253-180538 GCA_009831015.1 Picea engelmannii
TAGCAAATAGGGAAGGGCATGGAATAATGAAGGATATGGAAGGACAAATAGGAAATTTTCCAAATACATGTCTTTTAGCATTCAAGGAATTATTGATTAAAGATTGGAAAACAACATACCTTCACCTACCTGAGAAGATCATTTGCTATGCATCTGAGAGATCTTTGTATGGCTGGAATTTTTTGGCTACTACTATTGTATCATGGAAGATGTCATTGCTGCATGATCATATGGAAATCAACTACTGCTATAGCTGCGACTGATATCTGCTGGATCAGAAAATGTGAAGTGGAGGAAGATGAACTGCTGCTAAATGAATCATGGAAAAGAGAAAGTGGAACTGCGGTAGTCTGATGTGGAGAAAGTCATGTTGCTGTAACTGTTGATAGAGTCATGAAAAGTGTATAGTCTTTACCTGCTGCGAAATCCGATGGTACAATTCTTGTCATGCAAATGAATGTGTCGATCTCGAGCATGAAGAGAAGTCATTGGATTACCGACCATTGATGAATGTCGTTAACCAATGCGAGGCAACTCATCATTGATGTCAATGAGTGCCAAGGTACCTGAGTATATCTTGCGAAGTGCGAATGAATGAGCTGATGTCGAGCCACTTGCAAGATCTGATGATCAAGGGACAATGATGTATTTCCATGATTTTCAGCGAGAGGACCTGCCATTAAGGCATACAAGCCTCTAGGTACTCAAATGGAACTCTAGTCTATATCCTAGATAAGGTGCTGAAGTCGATGGGGCAAGACTTGTTGAGAGGTGGGTCTTAAGGAATCCCACACCAGTCAACGTGAGTTGTACAAAATGATTGGTAGGACTATAATTTGGTGGAACGGAAAATACTCACTTGTGGATTTTACGAGCCCAAGTTAGTTTATGCTCATCGCTTTTTCACTTTTTAAGAGTCTGAAAAAGGGCTAAAAGAAGACTCGATATGAGGCAAGAGATAGGTGCAATCAGGCGAAATATAGGCAACTCAGAAAAGTAATCATGTGGGAAGTCATAAGGTAGTAGTGATGGATAGAAAAGTTTTAGGCTCACGACATATCAAATGACGAAATAGACTTTACCATGAATGACTAATGAAGTTTGAAAGAGAAAAGAGAAGGGCTTATGTCATGACACAAATAGTTTATGAGAAAATTTCTTTTTAATGGTAGCAAATGTTATGACAAGCACAACAAAAAAAACTCAACTCTTTCAAGTATTCATGAAGCATGTTTTTCGGGAAATGTTATGTGATTTCTGAAATCACTTTTGCACGCAATTTAATCACCTTGAACCTGTAAAAGGTTAGTATTTCCCTGCAACAGAATTGTGAGAGCATCGCAAAAGATAAATGACAGAAACATATTTAAACAAATTAAATGCAAAACAAAGTGAAATGCATTTTTACCTGAGAATAGTAACCCATCTTAATCACTTTTGGTCAAAACCTGTTTTTGAATGACTTGCACAAAAAATTAGTGTAAAGCGTCAAATATTTGGTTTTGAGAATATTTCAAAGTTTGTCTCCTGGTTATCATCATGCTTTTCGAATGTGTAAATATAGAGAGATTTAGCCATGAACCCCTCCACGAGCATCTGTGATAAGATTACATAACGTTGACCGGACGATGGATGTGTAGAATACAACCAATGAAACAATAATGGTTGTGATAAGTAACCACGATGGCCACAACGGTTTCTTTGCCACTAAACCATAGATGGAAATATCATCCATAGACTGCTAGGGTATGTGCATCAATTTCAACTGAAATGACCATGTTTATGGCATTGGAGGCTGCATAAATATAAGCGAAACACCAACAATCATCACTAGAAGTAGCACACGCTTTACTAACTGAACGTGGGAGAAATGTCGTGCGACAATTGGAACACATGCTATGTTTTGCCAACAGATCCAGACAGATACAGTAACAACAACAACATGTGAAAAACCTTGCCACGGTTTCATTTTTGAAGTTGCCTTACACTGGAATCCTGAAATAGAGCTCGCTTTCACTCGGTAATTTGCATTTCGCGGGCTACTTTCACCGGGAATGGATGCCAGCAGTGGGGGTAGTAGAGCATGAGATTCTTGGTTATAGTAGTTGAGCTGGCTCGACACCTCAGAGTAGAAACATGAACTAGGTAAATACTCCCATGAACAATCGATTAAACATCGAAAGACAGACAAAGTTTTCGTATATAAAAGCCTACAAGAGACTTAATTCATGCCATGGCCATATCAATATCCCTCCACTTTGCAAGAAACGAAGTAGTTAAAGCCGAAATGACGTCATAAAAAATACTAAACAGGGTACGATCGTTGAACAACAACAGCTTTAAAACCTTCAATTCACGGTCCGTAAGACTTTAAAGCGGCAGCCGAATTGAAGCCACAACTCAATGAAAATCGCTATAAAACCCCATCTCAAATCTTCAACAATGATGAACCTTGAAAGCAATGATCAAACCCAAGCCAAAGATAAAAGCAGAATACACCAAACCGCGCCTGTAAAATCCTCAAAAGCTTCGAGAAAATAGATATTTAAAGTCGTAATTAAGCCAAACACACAACGATCAACAAATGCTAGAAACCTCGAATATTCAATAACACCAAACGGTTTTAGTGTGCCGACTATCTTGAAAAATAGGCGCTGAATTTCTTGATCTTGCAATCCTTCATCGTCGAAATTCTGGGCATTATCGTTGGGCAAGTGAAAGGCTCCAACCGTCTACGAATGGCGAGAGAGGGGAGTCTTTGCGTATTAGATTCACCTGTAAATCTTTTTAAAGCTCTGCCTCTTTGATGGTTGATCAGTCATCTGGGCCTTTGCCCAGCTTCACACATTTGTACTGCCCATAATGCACAGTGTTTTTTTTTTGTTTTTTTTTTTTACGGGATCATTCCAGTTATTCCATCCTCCAGGGAACTACGCCAGCGCATCTTCTTCAAAGAATGAAAAATCCCAAAGAATACGTAACAACATGATCATTTCATCCTCCAGACGAGGCATATATATATCTTTTTTTTGTTTGAGAGATCGTAACAATCTGAAATTTGGCCGAGGAAATGCCAACTATTCTCATGAAATCATTATGACAACAGATTTGCTTGGTTACGATTCCTTTCACCCTTCAAAAACGAGTAGTGGTAGATGAAGAATGACGTGATGTGGTAGGAGAGTGATTTTAACCATCTAGAAGATCATAATGTCCCCCTGCTAGTGCGTGTGACCATCATGAGATCGGAGAGGATCCGGGAAATTTCGGAATTTACCTGCCTGTCTATTTTTTGCTGCATTGGTTGACATCATCATATGTTTGGAGATTGGCGATCTATAGTGGAGACAACAGGTGGGTGAACTAGCATGGCGCGCCCTGGCAGAGTTGTTAAGTGATTGAAAAATATTTGAGGGGGCGATTTGAAGAATTTTTCATCTGCGGATGAAGCATCCCGAGCTCTTCGCAGAAATGAATGGCATAACTGTTGTCAGCAAACCTCTTTATGTTGCTCTGGCTCAACACAAAGAAGAGAGAAGGGCAAGACTACATGCTCAGTTCGTTAGCACAACATCAGCTATTCCTGCCCATGTTCCAATGTACCGTCCTGGAGCTTCATCTGTAAAATGTGCAATAAGATCGGGGGCGACCAGGGCCACGAAATTTTTCTGCCATACTTGGAGGCATGCTATTTATCCCTGGTTTTTATTACACCGGGCTTGCATACTATGCTTACAAGGGTTACAAAGGGTTCTCCTTTTCAAGCGTTCCACCAGTTTGAGGAATTTCACAGCTACTACACCACTGTTGACAATGACCATAGTTAACAAAAATTTCATGTATTTTACCTTCTGTTTTGTCTAAGAAGTTTTACCCAAGAACCGTTATTTTATTTTTAATTTTTTAATTTTCAGTGTTTCCTTAGACAACTATATCGCTTGTCAAACAGTGAAACTGCTTATTCGTTCTCATTTTGGTTTCAAATTTTTGGATGGGTTTGGCTTAATCCATTTTGCCTCTTGTAAATTCATGTTACTGTGCAGCGTTGCAATTGAGCTAGGGTTGGTAATTTTGTGTGTTGAAAAAAATATTTTTAAATGTTTTATGTTTTTTTTTTTTTAAATGTTTTATATTTATATATATAATTTTTTAAATGTTTTATTTCTATGTTAAGCACAATGATATAAAATCAAAAGCTAAATTTTATTTTTTATTTTTTAATTTTTAAAATTTTAATATTTAATTTTATTTTTATTATAAAAGTAAATTATATTTTATTTTTATTCCTATAAAAAGGAATCCTAATTTTAACTTAAACCATTTAGTGTTTTGTAATTTTTTCAATTGTATTATTCTTAAAAAGAAAGAAATTCAAATAAAATTAAAGAGAAAAGATTTATTAGCAAATGGAGATAAAATGAATTGCAAATTAAATATGAAATTGTTTAAGCGCATTTGCAAATCATCAATTTATTCATTCCTAAAAATGATTTTAGTCATCCTACTTTCTGATCCTCGCAATTGCACGAAGCGCGGAGGAGAGCATACTTATTGAAAGCAAAAAAAATAAAAAAAAATAAAACTGATATGTTTTATTCTACCTATCCTACTTCTAATTGGAAGCTAGAAATTGATTAAGTGTAGTCAAAGATCCAATGTAACCATGAGTGCAACCGTAATAAGAATATGTTCAATGTGAGTTTCGCAAATGACGATCGAAAATATACATAAACGTGCGAAATTAAGTGTCAAAACTGTAAATTAACAAAATCAAAAGAAAAACTAAATGGATCTAACCTGGTACCTGCTTGAAACCATTGTTCGATAATGTTTTTGTACGCATAGTTTTCACTCCTCATATCGTGTCGCAACTCCTCGTTATCCTCCTCGATCTCCTGCTCGCATGATTGTTCGTCATCAGATGTACAGGGTTCCTTGTATGTTGTTTCGTCGTTTGCCTCTGGAGGAGTAATTAAGTTTTTGGCTGCTGTTAAGATCTCTTCCAGAGAAGAGGAGATCCCAACCTTTGCTAGGATCTAAGTGAGTTGTTCCACACTTAAACTCATTGTTAAATCATATTGCGAAAAGGGGTTCTTACTGCACCCAAATCAAAAATAAAAGAAAAACTGAAAATCACACTTGCAAAAATTTAAACTAATCTTGCAGAAATTGAAATTTACACCCTACATGTCCTTACGTATGTCACCTCAGAGTTAGGATCATGTCTAATCACACTTGCATGAATTGAAATGAAAAAAAAAAGAAAACAACTAATACCTCAATCCATTGTGCTTCCCCGGCAACGACGCCAAAATGTTAGGCAAAAATATTGTCGTTTAATTCCGTCGTAGTAATTGCCCAACCATTTAATTTGTCAATCTGAGGTTCGTAGGCTTACGAAGCACATGCACTATATATGCAGGAGTAGGCACCTAACTTCTAATCTAAGAAAATTCAATCAAATCCAAACTCTTTCATTCCACTTAATAAGACTCAGTTGTTGTAGGAAAGAAAACACTAGCTCCCTTTCAGGAGGTCTTCTCGAGATGTTTCACAAAACCTATCAACAATCAAGATCATCAAGTAAACACTCATGTATTGAAAATAAATACACTTAAAAAGGCTTAGTTGTTGTAGGCATGAAAACACTAGCTCCTTTCAGGAGGTCTTCTCAGAATGTTTCAAATAACCTATCAACAATCAAGATCATAAAAACAATAAAGCATATAAACCTATTCAAAGTAAGAAGAAAATGCTACTATGATCTATTTGGAGTGAGATCAATTCTCTTAAGAACAAAGTAACACATAAACTAAAGCATTCTAAATCTAAACTAGAGAATGGAAATTGATGTGAAAAAAAAGCTTGATTCTTATTTCATCATAATTTGGATACAATACTCCAAGAGTCCTCTCCTTGAAATGGAGGAGGCACTCCTATTTATACAAAAATTAAGATAACTTAGATCCACAAATCTCTCCTAGATCCACAAATGTCTCATTTGGTTACAACCATGTGCTCACACATATCAAGTGATATCTCTACAAATACTCTCACAAATCTCTCTTCACGATTAATCTCCATCCAAGATACTTGAGTAGATCTCCAAATCTTCATCAAATCTTCAAAGGGTTGAAGAGGGAATTCGAATTTGAGGCTTGATGGTCAAATTTGACTTGGTTGAAGTCTTCAAATACACCTGTAATCATCATGAAACTCATCCCACTTTCATATATAAGTGTAAACATGTCATTTTTCCAATATTTAATCATAAATTCACTCAAAAACACTAAAATAGATGCATTAGAAAATAATATGTCTAAAACCCATGTAATCATGAAAATGGTTTAATGTAAGGGTATGAGAAAGCGGAATATGGTTAAAAGTGAAGTGAAAGTGAAGTGAAAGGTTGGTAAAAAGATGGTACTTTGGCGACCCAACACTAATTACTGCACAAACCCAGAGACAAGAGTGACAGGCTCAAGTGGAATCGTTGCATGAACGGGTAGCAAAAGTGTTGGCACAAGCAGAGGAAGCCAAGGCACTCATAGCAAAGACCCAGGCAGAGTGTGTGGAATTGATCAGTGATGAAATTGAAGTCCAGATAGTGGGCACACTTAAGGAGAAGACTGCTCAGGCGCAGACACAGGTAACAAAACTCAAGGAAAAGTTCCAGGCGATCACCAAGGAGATCGAGGGAGAACATAGAGGTTAGGTGGCTCGGGAAGAGCCACATGTCAGTTTTGGGGGCCTGTTGGAGGTAGGACAAAGGTAAAAGTGGAAAAGCAAGGAGTTTTTGGGGAGAGAAACCATGCATGAGGAAAGCGACAACTGGAAGGAAGCACAACACACGTGCATGCAAGGAAGGCAACAATTGGAAGGAAGAACAACACGCACGCATGGGAGGAAGACCTAAAGACAATAGGGTTAGGGTTTTGGTAAGGTATTGTAATGGATGAAGAGCCAGAAATGTATAAATATAGATACCGATGTATTACAGAGGGTTCGAGCTTTAGTATTGTTCGGATTATTGTTGCTGTAGGAGTTATGCATAATTCAATGCAATAGGTAATGTTTTGCTGTAAGACCTATTTTCTATAAGTTGTTGAGCTAAGAGAGGAGGAAGGAAGGTAGATCTTGAGGGTTAGATCGTAGGCTGTGGATCCTGGTGTGATCTAGTCTGCCTCATATACATCTTACCCGACTGTGGAGGATTGTAAAGTGCGCGACGTCGTAGATGCGAAAATACCATAATAAAAGAGCCAAGACCCAAATCTTTGTGGACGTAGCCCAAGAGGGGGTGAACCACGGTAACATATGTGTTATGTGATGAATGCATGCATATCCTTATTGTCTTCAATAGTTATTATTATGTTGAATGAATGAGTTATCATATTTCCTATTTAATTACTGTAGCGATATTGAGGGAATAAGTGGTTGGAGTTACTGCATAGTCGTGAAGAACAATATGTTTCATTTACAAGTTATAATAGATAGTTCAAGATTTAGCTCTCATAGATCACACTCAATCCTAGGCTGTAAACACCTGAGTCTTACAACCACCCATTAAAGTTATCTCGGGTGAGACTACGCAACACATCCTGTGTGTTGTGTTGCCTTCTGGTTCACCAGGAGGGTCGATAGTTTTAGAGGCTTTGTTGGAAAACCGAAGACATGAAACCTGGGTTAATATAAACTCAGATAGTATAGCAGATAAGTAACCAACAATTATTATATGTTTTCCTCATGGAAGACTTCCTCTACTGCAACAGTCCTTCATCCACCTTCTTTCTTGCAATTTAACCAACTGTAATTGTCCTTGAGGAATGTTCGACAACACATGTATTCCAACAGAGGATGAACACCTTCAATAACCACTCACATAACTAGATCAAAGATCAACACACTGATGTTTTCACGTGGTAAAACCCCTACGGGGAAACATCCATGACCCTAGATAACACGACCACTTGGATCATTTTATTAATGCAAAGAAAAAGATTACAGAGAGATTTTACAAGAGAGTTTCTCACAATCGATCATCGACAAATGACCCTCCATGCTCTTTAAATAGAGATCATGGATCAATTGGGTGTTAAGCCACAGATCAATGGCCATTAAGATCGAGGAGAGTATGAACCGTCAGATCACTCTATGTCAGGAACATATCATGACCGTCATATTTCCTAACTACAAATGCATACTAATGTATACTAAAGAAACACACTAAGAAACACACTTTTACCTAACGACATATTAGAGCAAGTAGATCTTAACTAACTCCTAAGTGTCTAAATATCCTAACATCCCCCCTTAAGAACAACTTGGGATAGGATTGAAGGATTTACAATAGTGACACAAGAGGAGAAGGAAGGAGGCATTAGAGCCTATCCTCCCTTAATGACAACTTCCTGAACTCCTAACATAGATCGAAGTTTGGAAAACTTCGCTTCTGTAAGAGACTTTGTAAAAATGTCTGCAACTTGATCTTCTGTAGGGAAAAAGAGCACTTCAATAACTTGATCATGAATTAGCTTTATGATGAAGTGAATGTGTAGCTCGATGTGTTTTCTACATTTATGTTGAACTGGGTCTTTGGTGAGCTTGATGGCACTTTGATTGTCGCACCAAAGGCTGGTCGGATGTTGGTGCTAGAATCCAAACTCTGAAAGGATCTGTCAAAGCCACAGGGCTTCCTGACTTGCATTTACCGCTGCTCGGTACTCTGCTTCGGCTGAAGAAAGTGCAATAGCCTATTGTTTCTTATAGACCCAAGTGACAGGTCTTGAACCAAGGCTGAAAACATAACCTACAATATATTTCCGATCATCAGGGTCGCCGGCCCAATCTAAATCAGTGAAACCAACCAATAAAGGAGTCCCCCCTGAACTGTAATGTATCCCAAACTGAATTGTACCATGAACATAACGAAGTATCCTTTTAGCTACTTTCCAATGGATTTCATGGGGTGTTTTCATATATCGGGCAACAAGATCAATAGAAAAGGAAAGATCAGGACGGGTATGAGCCAAGTATAAGAGGCTACCAACTAACTGACGGTACAGGGTGGCATCAACTTTTGGAGAAGTATAGGTGGCAGAAAGCTTGAATCTAGACTGGAAGGGAGAAGGGGTTGGTTTACAATCGTCCATGTGAAAGTGACGAAGAAGGTCACAAACATACTTAGACTGGGAAATAAAAATTCCTTCATTCGTTTGCAAAACTTGGAGGCCAAGGAAATAGTGCAAAAAACCTAAGTCTGTCATTTCAAATTTCTTCTTAACATCGGTTTTCACATGGTTTAAAAGTTTTGAGTCACTACCAGTAAGGATAAGGTCATCAACATAAAGGACAAGGATTATGAGATGGCTTCCTACTTTATTGGTGTAGACATTAGGATCAGAATGGCATCTAGAGAATCCAATGGCAATAAGAAAGCTATCCATTTTGGCATACCAAGCTCGGGGAGCTTGCTTGAGACCATAAAGAGATTTCTTGAGGTGAAAAACAAGGCTAGAGTCATTTTGGACATAGCCATGAGGTTGTTCCATGTAGATTTCTTCTTTCAAATCTCCGTGCAAGAAGGCAGATTTAACATCCATCTGATGGACCTCCCATTTATGTGAGGCAACAAGGGTAAGAACAAGGCGGATGGAATTCATTTTTTCCACAGGGGAAAAGGTTTCATTATAGTCAATTCCTTCAACTTGGGAAAATCCTTTGGCAACTAACCAAGCCTTGTGTCTTTCAACACTTCCATCTGATGCATACTTAGTTCTGTAGACCCATTTTCATCTAACAAGTTTTCTTCCTTTTGGAAGAGGTACAAGATCCCAAGTATCATTTGCCATTCAAGAACGATACTCTTCATTCATTGTTGTATCCCAATCTGGATGACCTGAAGCTTCTGCAAATGTCTCTGGATCATGAGTTTCTGAAACTTGAGCCAAAAGAGAAGAGGCTTGCTGGAACTGTGAACGTGTCTGACGCTGATATGAAGGATCACCGACAAGATCACCAGCTGCTTCTCGTGTTGAACGGACCCATCTAGGAAGCAGTGGAGTTGGTGTTGGTTCAGGTTCAAAGGACTCATCTGGAGGAGGGTAAGCAGGCGGAGGTGGATTTTCATCCTCACTTTCATCATCTGAAGAACAAACCAGAGTAGGAATAGAAGAAGGCACAAACACCGAAGATGGCTCACAGGTCGAAGAAGACACAATCGCCGAATTAGGCTCACAGGCCAAGAGATTTTCATCAAATTTAACATCTCTTCTAAGAATAATTTCATTATAGTGTGTTTGAAGAAGTCTATAACCTTTGACATATTTAGAATAACTAACAAATATACACTTCTCACTTTTAGGCTGCAATGCTTTCCTTTTCTCATCAGGAATGTGAGCCCATGCTATACTGCCAAATAGACGAAAGTGACTTACATCTAGTTTAATTTTAGTCCAAGCTTCTTCCGGTGTTATATTTTTAAGAGCCTTTGTGGGAGTGTGATTTACTATGTAATTTTCACAGTTGATGGCTTCCACCCAATACTTTAGACTTAATCCCTTAGATTGGATCATACAATTAGTCATTTCTTTTAATGTGCGGTTCTTTCTCTCAGCAACACCATTTTGTTGTGGTGTATATGGAACAGTGTGTTGCATTTGGATTCCCTATGTAGTGCAGTAGCTTGTAAAATTGTTGTTCACATATTCGCCTCCATTATCTGTTCTTAACCTTTGAATTTGATGTCCATATTGCTTTTCTACAAGGGCCTTGTAGGCCAAAAACTTGTCAAAAACTTCACTCTTGAGTTTTAAGAAGTAAACCCAAGTACGTCTGGAAAAGTAATCAATGAAAGTTAAGAAATACTTGCACCCAGAAAAAAAGGAGAAGAAAGTGGACCACACAAATCACTGTGAACAAGCTGCAAAGGACCTGAGGTGTGCAAAGAGGCATGCTTGTCAAAATTGTCCCGATGATGTTTGCTGAGAACACAACCGACACAAACACCATCTTTGCATGAAACAAGAGGAAGACCAGTCACCATATGTTGATTACATAGTTGCTGCAATGAGCGATAGTTTAGATGACCAAACCGCTCATGCCAAAGTTTGCTCAAGTCATCGCTATGAGCAACAAAAACTGATGACCCAAAGTTGTCAAACTTGTACAACGTGGTAATATCATCAGCAATTCCAGTTGCAAGAACATGCTTAGGATCTTTTAGATCCTTGATTACAACTTGGTGAGGTGAAAACTCGACGGTTTTACCTTCACCTGAATGAGTG
>ML808852.1:187278-234731 GCA_009831015.1 Picea engelmannii
CCAGAGACTCCAAGTTCAGCAAGCGCTGCTCCATTGGAGCAGTGTCAGGTAAAAGCTCAATTGCGGTGCGGAGGGTGGGAATTTCGCACTCGATGGGAAGAGTTGCCTCGACCCCATGGACTAAATGAAATGGCGTGAAACCTGTAGTGGTCTTTACTGTTGTTCGATAAGCCCATAGCGCGGAAAATAACATATGATGCCAATTGGTTTTATGTTTATTAACCGTGCGTTGTAACATTGTCTTGAGGACTTTGTTCACTGCCTCGACCTGTCCGTTTGATTGAGGGTAATATGGTGAGGCGAACTCGTGAGAGAAGCCTAACCGAGATGAGAGTTCGACGAAAATATCATTCTCGAAGTGTTTCCCATGATCGGAAACAAGTTGGAGTGGTACGCCAAAACGGGATATGACGTGGTTAAAGAAGAAGCGCGCTGCAGTGTCAGCGGTGTTGTTGAAAGTGGGCATAGCTTCGGCCCATTTGGTGAAGTAATCAACGACGAAAACAATGTATTTGTGACCATTGCTGGAGGGGGGATTACAATTCATAAAGCCGATGCCCCATTTACAAAAAGGGCCCGCAGTAATGATAGGGTGAAGAAGAGCGGGGGGAGCTCGGGCATAGTTGGCGTAGAGCTGACATTGCTCACATCGTTTCACGGCATGAATGAAATCGTGAAACAAAGTAGGCCAAAAGTAACCGGCTCGGATAATCTTATGAGCCATGGATATACCCGAAAGGTGGCCCCCAAAAGCGCCATTGTGGCATTCGTTTAAGACTCTGTCGGCCTCGTCAATAGTCAGGCAATGACGGAGAATGGTGTCGACGCCCCGCCGTTATAGGATGTCTCTGATGAGGAGATAGCAGGGGGCCTGCTGGCGAATACGCCGACGATCATCTCGTGATAGATGGTTACCGAAATTTTGAGTTCGTAGGTAGACGAGAAGGTCGCCATACCAAGGATCATCGGAAGCGATGTAAAAAAGATGTCCATCAGGAAAGTCGGTGTTGACGGGGGCACTGGCGGTGTCAGAGGGAAGGGCCGTGACAAGTTCGGCGAGAACGAGGGCCTTCTTACTCTTAGGTGTTGATAACTCGAGGTCGTATTCTTGGAGGATAACGATCCATCGAGCGAATTTTCCGTTAACTTGTCGACGGCTGAGAAAATACTGCATAGGGTTGGAATCTGCGACGACCTTCATGGTGCGAAGCATAATGTAATGGCGCAGTTTCTGGACTGCGAGGACAACTGCAAGAGCAAGTTTCTCTTCATGTTTGTACTTCAAGTGTGGTCCCGAGAGGTTCTTACTAACGTAGTAAATGACATGTTCACGATTTTCATCTCCGAGCTGGACGAGGACGTCGGCTACTGATACAGCTGATGCTGATACGTAGAGGATGTAGTTGCGATTGTAGTTAGGTGCACTAATCAAAGGTGCATTTAAAAGCGCTTCTTTAAGATCGTCAAATGACTATTGGGCATAGTTGTCCCAATGAAAAGGGATGTCGTGACGTAGTAAGAAAAGGAAACCATGTGCGCGTATGGCGTAATCTGGGACAAAGCGTCGAAGGAAGTTAGCTTTGCCCTGAAGACTCTGAAGTTGTCGTAAATTCCAGGGAGGTGGAATTTCAGTGATAGCTTTGACTTTGAGGGGGTCCACGGTAATACCGCTTTGGGAAACGATAAAACCGAGGAGGCGCCCTGTGGTGACGCAAAACACACACTTGAGAGGGTTCAAGCGGATGTTGTATTGACGACACCATTGAAAGATGATTCGTAAATCATCGAGATGTTGGGTGAGTTTCTTGGATCGAGCTGTGAGGTCGTCCAAGTAGGCGAGGATGATTGCAGCCAGATCGTGAAATATGTATGTCATGGCCCGCTGGAAAGTTGCGCCAACGTTTTTTAGGCCGAAGGGCATGACACGGTATGCAAAAGTACCCCACGGGGTAATGAATGCGGTTTTGTACTGATCGGCTGGGTGGATTTGAATTTGGTTATAGCCAGAGAATCCGTCCATAAAGGAGAGAGCCTCGTGGCCGGCGCAGTCGTTGATAATTTGATCGATGAAAGGTGTTGGAAAATTGTCCTTTGGACATGTGTTATTGAGATCGCGAAAGTCTGTGCAAACGCGGATGGTGCCCTGTTTTTTGTCGATGGGTATAGGGTTGGAAACCCATGAAGTGTAAGCGATGGGACAAATAAATCCGGTTGTACGTAATTTATTGATTTCGGCTTTGATAGTCGCGGCCTTAGATGGGTGTAGTGGTCGCTGTTTCTGGCGAACTAGTGTGATGTCAGGCCAGGTGTCGATGCGATTCTCGACAATAGACGGGTCAAGTCCAGGCATCTCTGTGTATGACCAGGCGAAAATATCCCGATATTCCTGGAAGAGGGCTTTGTATGCGGCAATTTCCTGTGTAGTGCAAGCGGCTCCAATGATGATTTCTTCGACGATGCCCTTTTTAATGGAAATGTCGATTTTGATGGTGGGGGAAATGTTGGCCATATTGCCTTCTTCAAACGCGTCGGGGGCAGGAATGGGATTTTTGAACCAATCGATAGGCCCTGATGGGATGAAATCTTTGGTTTCGACCGCGTAAATGGGATTGTGGCTAGGAGGCATGAGGGCTTCCTGTGGAAGGAAGAGAGCACGATGATGTAGTGCATCCCAGGGAGAGTCCGAGCGTTGTAGCTCTTCCAGTATTTCTTCGTCGCATTGGAAACGACAGAAATATAATGGATCGTGAGGAGTGATCTCAGTGACAGTGTGATTTCCCCCTGCTGAAGAAACAGAGGGGGTAATGCTAGGAGATGATGAGGGTTCACTCGACATAAACCATATGTTGAAATACTGGGGGGTACCCGTGGTGGTTGGATGGAGAATATCCGCAGGGGAATGAGCAGGAGAGTTGGGGGGGTTGTGGGGTAAATCCTCAGAGATGTCATGTAAGAACCATGGAGGCGTTGGGAGTGCCTCAGGTTCTGGAGAAATGACATGAAGATCCTCGAGTGACGAAGTAATGTCAATGACCGCCACTGCAGGTTGGTGATGCAGGGTCAATTGACGTTGCCTGTATGCGAGGATCATCGGACACTGGTATTTAAAGTGAGTTAATGAATTGCAGAGAGAGCAAGGGCATCTCATACGTTCATTGACTGTAGTGGTGACATAGCGAATGTCAGTGATGTTGGATGAGGACGTAGTAGGGCGTGGGTTGTTCTGGACGTTCTGGCATACCGCCGCTAATGTCTGCCGAAAGCGTGGTAGTGCTAGGCAGTGATGGGTATAATGGCCATATTCGGAACAGATAGCACACGCGAATTTGGTCCTCAACCCTTTACTACTGGAAGGTTGGGTGGTAGTGGGGGGACTAACAGTAGTGACGGGTGTTGTGAGGGTTGGATTGGGGGGAATCAAATTCCGTAATTCAGATAGGGATGGGCAATTGTTGGTTTGGTGACCTTCTTTCTCACATAATGCGCAAGGTGGTGCGATGCGTGGATGAAGTGGAGCGGTGAGCTCTTTCTTCTTCCGCCTGCCCCCAACTATAGTAGGGGGGGTAGGGAGTATGGGGGTAGTGGGGGTAAGGACAAGAATCGTCATGGGGATTCCGTCCTGTGGGGGAAGGGATGGTCGAGGGACCATCTCTGGTGGGCGTAAATACCAAACTGGGATTGCTAACACCATATTAGGTAGTGTGAGCGTGGCGGCTACCTGAAAAGCTTCTATACCTGGTGGAGGGTAAAAGAAGGGAATTTGAGTGAGGGGTGGGGGAACTGTCTCCCAAACGGGACTATGCCCTGAAGGGGACGTAGATTTGTGGACTGTTGAGGTTGACGAATGCGCAGGAGGCTCCGGCTGGAGTGGTTCTGCGACTATTGAGACGTCAGGAATGACGAAAGCCTCCTGAGGAGGAAGAGTATCCTCCATGTGAGTTCCGTTAGATGAGATGACGCAGACTTGATTAGGGGGAAGGAGAGGTGGTGCTCCATGGTATGTCCCTAATAAGGATGGATCTTTGAAAATCCCAGGACCCATCTCTATGAGTGGATATGCGTCTTGGTTGGTGTGAATGAGAGGAAGAATGTTATAGAGATTCGAAGATGGGTTTGGCTCATAATGTGA
The DNA here is from genome assembly GCA_009831015.1 of Picea engelmannii. Classification (NCBI taxonomy): domain Eukaryota; kingdom Viridiplantae; phylum Streptophyta; class Pinopsida; order Pinales; family Pinaceae; genus Picea; species Picea engelmannii. The sequence goes on from ML808852.1 coordinate 191,408, forward strand.
GACTTGTTCGATGGTTACAATCTTTCCATTGTGGGGGAACATGATTGTGCAAAAGACGGATGATGTCGCTGCCTTCATAGCATACATGTAGCTACGTCCGAACAAGATATTGCAATCGAGCAGAGCATCGATAACTTCGATATCAATGAGAACGGTTTTGCCTCTGAGTTCAACGGGGAAATTTTGGAAGAGCCCTTCAGGAGATGATGGTCGTCCGTCGTAAGCTCGTAAGGTGATGGCGGAGGGTATGAGTTCCGGGGAACCCAGTTTCTGCCATACTGTTTTGGACATGATGCATGTAGATGCACCTTCATCGATGATACACTGATGAACGATGATGTTCCGTATTTTTACTGGTAGTTGAATAGCGACCAAGGCGGGAAGACGAGGTTCGCTATTATCAAGGTCAAAGGTGATGAGTCGAGTATCGACAGGGTCAACTGCCCCCAAGGCGGAAAGTAGTGATTTCCGTTGCGTGGGACAGGTCTGGAGAACTTCCAATACTGACATGGCAGCCGGGGATTGTGCTAAGTCGTCAACCAAGCTATAATTATGAGCAGCCCTGTCCTGTGGGTTGTGGACATTCCTGCGCAAGGGGATGCGAGGGATGCGTAATGGTGGTTCGGAGGAAGGGTGAGGGATCACCAACGGGGGTCCCATCGGTGTAGGGTTTGTCTCTGGAGAGATATGAGTAGACTCAGCTGGATACTGACGATTTCGTGTTTGCAAAAGGATTTCTTCCTCACTTGTGAGGAGAATTGTACGCTCTGCTGGGTTGTTAGGGTTGTGGTATTGACCCACCTGAGGTGGGGGATGCTGCATGTCATGTTGGGTGTTTATCACCCCTTTATGTGGGATAGGGTTTTGCAGCACGTCGGGAGGGGGTTGCTGCACATACTGTTGTGGTGCCTGTTGAGGGGCAGTTTGTGCAGGGGTATGGGGAAGACTACCCGAGTCTTTCAACCTTTTGAAATCAACGATCTGGGGGAAATGGTGAGTGTAATGACCGAACTCACCACAAAGAGCACAAGGGTGGATGGTTTTAACATTATTTTGCCCTGGGCATTTCTTGTTGTTTCCCCCTTGGGGGTTTTGGTTCCCTTGGTTCTGGTTGCCCCCAGTGGGTTGGTGCTGTGGGGGTTGATTCCTGCCTTGACCAGGGTTGTTATTATTCCTGTTCCGTCCTTTCTTCTTGTTCGAAGGGTGAGTTGGATTGGCTGTGTTCAACTATTCGAAATTTTGATATTGTTGAGCAGCCGAAGGTTGAACAAAATTTACCCCCGCATGTGGGTGTGGGGGGGCCATGGGTTGTGGAGGACCTGGAAACGAGAAGTATGGATTTTGTGGTGGTACTGAGCCATAGGGTACATAGGAAGGCGTAGTGCCTTCGCTAGTACTATAAGCTGATGTTGAGGGAGTACCACTAGTGGCTGGAAGAGGTGGATGTATGGGAGGTGCCTGTGGTGGTCCACTGATAGGTGGAGGTATAGCAACAGGATATGGATGTTGATAAGGTGGTGGGGGGTAATAAGGAGTGCCCCCATATGCAGGCGGGTATTGGGGTGTTCCATACATCGGTGGTGGTTGGGGTTGTGGACCATGGTGTGTGGTGGCACCTATTAGTCCGTCTGCTGAGTGAGACATCTCAGGTTTGTCTTGGCCAAATGGCACAGGTTTTGGAAGATCAGGGAGTACCGTGTATAAGTACCCTGACTGTGCGTATATAAGGTCATATTGTTGGGCCTTACTAATGTCTTCCTCTTCAGATTGCGGGAAGGTGGAAGCGACATCCTTTCCAAGGAGAGAGACAAGAGATCTGAGAAACCAGTCAAGGCACTACTGCTTGGTGGTTTCTTCTTTACACAAACTACGTCGCCTACACCACTCATGAATGTGGTCAGCGATGTGGGTGGTTGAGGTCTGTTTGAAGTTAGACAGTAGTTCTAGACCGTTGTCATGGCGGATGGGTAGTTGAAAAAAGGTCAAAAATGCTTTGGCCAATGACTCAAAGGTCACATGGGACCCAGATTTTTCTTTGACATACCATTTGGCTGATGGGTCAGTAAGTGTGCATTGAAATAGTCGTAGTCTGATGGAATCATCCATAATGCTATTATAAGAACACCATATATGAAAAGTCATGACATGGTTGGCGGGGTCATCCCCCGCCTTTCCTTCAAACTTTGGGATGTCTGAAGGAAGTTTTGTTGGCATTGCAGGCCATGTGGCGTCATGCAATATAGGATCATTGGTGAGCTTGGTGAGATCCAGTATGTTGAGAGAGGCCAAATATGGCATCTGTAGTGGGGTGGGAGGGTTAGCTCCAGCCATAGTGTGTTGTGAACCTGACCCTTGATGGGGACTAGGTGGGTTGGTGCTTCCTCCTTGAGAGGAAGTGGGTCCTCCGCTCCCGTGCAAAGGAGAGCGAGTGAATGGGTGACCTTGGGAATTTGACCCAAGTAATGTAGAACCAAGCAAAGCTGATCCTAAGATAGTAGCACTCACAGGAGTGTGTGAAGGAGGTACCGATGAGAGGGTACGATCAGATACTCCCCCTAAGATAGGCGGTAGATTGAGCAAGCGTCGTGAACGACGGGGGTTCTGTGGTTCCCCTATGATGTCAGACTAGTTGTGTGAATGTGTGCCAAAAGTGGTGAGAGAAATATAGAAACAAGAGTCTTTTGTTGTGATTGTTTACACAATATATATATCCAAATCAAACTGTAATCAGATGTGTATCATACATAAAATGTGAGAGAAGCATATATATGTGGGTAAGAGGGTTTTGTCCGCGTCGGGGAATCAAAAGAAAGCAAATTCTCATGTCCTAGAAAATGTAATGTCCTTCCTCTCAAATAGCACTGGACCTTTCAATAGTACTCAATAGTGGGGTCTGAAGTCACCGGCTGAGATACTAGTGAAGGATGAAACAATTGGTTATAATGAGGGGTAGAGGGGGCATATCCCGAAAGAACTGCCGATATTTCCCAATAGCCACACAAAATCCAATCAAGGTGCAATTGCAGCCCACAATCGCCACCTGGGTAGATGTCCTAAATTGGTCACTAGGTACCTCGGTCACAGTGCGACATTTAGATTTTCAGCCTAAGAAATGGGTCACGGGCTGGATCCCGTCCAAGATGTGGGTGCCTCAAGGGGGGACACACAGAACAACCAGACCTCGGCCTTCGACCCTTCACGGGTATCTCCCTGCCTTATGGTGATTGGAAGACTTGGAGGATTTTGAAGTTCCCTATTTGTCAACCTCTATGTTTGAAAATGTGAGAACCAGATAACGGGGAGTTATTTGGATGCCTATCCCCGAAATCCTACCTAGACTAAAATTTTCTTTTGGCACCTCCTGTGGAGGAAAACTTAGTGAGTTTTTAGAAAGATTTTAGGTGATGTTGTTTTGTGAGGCTGGGGGTGAAAACCAACCTCGTTTGATTAAAAGTGGGAGTGGATAGTCCTGTCAAGAAAAGATGGGGTGTTTTCGAAATCCCTTTGGAGGAAACCTACTTAGACCTCCACGTTTCGAGAAGAGGCTATGTGAGTGAGCAGTGACTTTTGTGTGTGAGTGAGCAGTGACTTTTGTGTGTGAGTGAAAGTGCGCCAAGTTTTAGTTAATTAGATGTCACCTTGCTGCATGTGGACTTCGCTTGGTCCTTACAAAAGTGTGATTACCTAATTAGCTAGATGTCATTGGTACAACCTTGCGGAATTTTAAAAGCCCTAGGAAACTAGCATGTGGACATGTGGTCCGTTACTATCCTTTAACTCCCTATGTGTGAGTTAATCTAGAAAAAACATGAAACTATCATAGATTGAACATGTGGGCATGTGTGGGCCCGTTACAAACCTTTAAACTCTCCTAGTTTTTTGATCTAAGAAAGCAAAATTGCAACCACTATCCTACTTTTGTGACATGTGGGTATGTATGGGCCCGTTACAAATTTAGGATATGTTTGAAAAAATGAAACTAAGAGGGGTCCCAAAAAGGGCCTTTGTCCTCTCCTAAAAGTTTTTGAATTTTGTTAAGGGAGATGAGATTGTTTTCGCAATCTTTTTCTGGTTCTCAAGATCGCTTGAAGGCGCAAGAGAAGAGCATACTCATGGATTGTTACTTCAATTTCTAGTCCCAAATGTGAATTAGGTGTGATTAAGTATGATTGTAGAACTTAGATTATAAATCAAAGCAAGCCATCCACGTGGCAAAAAACAAATAAGGGAAAATGATTTTTATCCACCTAAGTGCCTATGTTTGTTTGACTATCCCCTTTATAAGTTGAGGGGTCTAAGTGGTGCAGTATTTAGAGCATGCATAACATCATTCTTAAGAAGTAAAATGACTTTCCCCACATCCCAAGACCTTACAATGTAAAATTTAGTTCAGATGTGCGGCCTCTAGTGTAGACAGGCGCGCATAAAGCGCTGATGCGCGTACCGAATCAAAAGAACAAGCGCATGCGCGCAGAGACTGACTATGGTAAAAGTGCCTGCGCACTCGATGCGTGTCTGTGGGGTGAAATACCTGCGTGCCTATGGAAAACGGTCGAGAGAGGAAATCCGGATGGATTTCTCTCAATTCTCCCTTGAATTGACTGGTTAGCAAGTCGGTAGAGGTCGGTTTGTGCACCTGCAAGTTAATGAAAGCAAAAGGAAAGAAAAATAAACCCAAATGAGGAAGGAATTGATACCTAATCCCCAGTATGGTCTCCAATCTGTTTGCACCCAATTCGTCACTTGGTGAGCAAATAAAGGGTGCTTACATGCCCAGTTGGGTCTTGCTGAGCATGACAGCTGTAGAGGAAAGGGTTAGAGAAAACAAAACAAAACTATAAGCAAGAATTAAATTAAAACAAACTAAAACTATGAGCATATGGATAAAGAAATAACAAAGACAACAAGACCAATATCACCAATGTTTTTAGGCTGATCAATTGATGAAACCAAAGCACAATGAAGGAAGGGGACTGTGGGTCCCTTCTTTCTCCAATGGAAGGCTCTTGTGCCCTCACAAACTTGCTCTCCTTACAATAAGAAAATGAGAATGATGGTGAAATAAATCCAAGCACATTCACTCAATGGATAGGTGAATGGCTCAATGAAATGGTGCTAATGTGTTATTGTCAAAAGGGGCTCTTTAGGGCTTAATTAGGTCTTTAACCAGCCTACCATGCGGATTCAACTCAGATTTGGGAGTCAAATCGGATTGGGAGCTGATCCATTAGTGGTTGAGAGGCCGACCAATTCCATAAATGCGCCGTTTAGCAGGTGCACGGGTTTTTGTGCCAACAACCGCGCGTCGTGCGTGCATGTGCGCATTGTACGTTCCTGTTCCGCGCATATGCGCGCGCACCCAACTTCTGTAAAGCGCCCTTCAATTTTTGGTTACTTTGTATAGTTTTTGACCCTTTTGCAATGCTGTGAAATTAATTCAGTGCCATGAATGACTTCATTCATGTTTGACGATGCTGAGTTCTTGTCGCCACGTGCAGACAAAATTTCAGTGATAACACTTTCCCTAGAGCCTCTCTCATGGCATAAAAGGTAGATACAAACACAGAATATGCACTACCTAGCTTAGAAAGAATAAGATATGTGCAACGCTCTTCCTCCATTTTTATCTTACATTCTTCACATCAAATTATGAGTGTTTTAAACTTAGATAGATAGTCTCCAAGGCAATAAAAATCACTTGGACTCAAGGTCAGTATTTGATTTTCTAACTGTTGTGCTCGAATAATATTGAGTTTACCAAACACAGATTCAATCGTGTTCCAATCTTCTTCGGGGTCATCAATTCCTTGAAGGTGGTACCTTAAATCAGGAGAGATGGAAATTCCAATTAGTCCACGTGCTTCGTCATTCCTATTATCCCATTTGGCTTTCTTATCATCATCAATGGGTGTTGTTTCCTTTCCCAAGGTAATCCGATACAGGCCTTTACTTCTTAATAAATCTTCCATATGGGATTTCCATTGGAAGTAGTTGTTGCTGGTAAGAAAGACATTACTTGTAGAAGCCATATTAAATATGTAGATAATGTGGATTTAAAAACTGAAACTAATGATCTAAATGGAAAGATCTCGAAAAGTTATGCGGTTTTAAAAAAAACGACACTGAAAACGGACTTTCGATGTGAGAGTTATGCCCTTTTAAAAAAACGGCATAAACGGTAACCAAATAACGATGTGATAGTGTAAGTTGCTTTATGAAGTGACCCACTTTTATAAAGAGAAGTGGGGATCACTTTTACAATGAAGTTACCTTATAACATAAAAGTTGCATGCAAAATAAATAACTCTAAAATATAAAGCTACTTATAGTGATTCACTTTTATATTTGAAGTGAAATGCACTTTACAATTTTTAGCATGAACTTTTTCAAAAAAAGTAACAAAAGAGAGACTTGAACTCAAGACCTCTTACTTAATAAGACAAGTTTTAACCAAATGGTCTAGAAAAACATATTGTAATGTTCAAAAGGAGGATTTTTGTTGTTGTTGTTGAAGATGGCCTTGGAGAGCGTGCTCAAAAAAACTCTTTTCACACAAGAAAAAAAATTCGCTTCTTGATGACAACAAGGGTTAGATCTCGATTAGCTTACCCGGAAGATGCACCTTTTCCTATCTGTTTCTGATTTTCCGAGATTGCACAGGGCATGGGGCAAAGAGAATACGATATCTAAAAGAGTAGCAACCCGAAAATAAAAAAATACAAACCGAAATAAAATCAAAATAAAACTTTGCAGAAATTAAAAAAATGCGTATTCAGGCTTTATACCTCCGGATCTGACTGTAATGGCCGTATCTTGGGAAAAAAGAAACCTTTTCGAGTGAAAAGAAAAGTGTTCCTAAATGAAACGAGTGTTCCGGATGCAATGGAGCAGTCCTCTCAACCTAGAAATGCACATAAATGATAGAAAGTGGAGATGAGGCAACTCGGCTTCATGATCTCGATCTTCAACAGGAGCGGGTCTTCAAACAGGCTCTGACACCATGTTCGACAACACATGTATTCCAACAGAGGACGAACACCTTCAATAACCACTCACATAACCATATCAAAGATCAACACACCGATTTTTTCACGTGGTAGACCCCCTACGAGGAAACATCCATGGCCCCAGCCAACGACGCGACCACTTGGAGCAGTTTATTAATGCAAAGAAAAAGATTACAGAGAGATTTTACAAGAGAGTTTCTCACAATCGATCATCGAAAAATGACCCTCCATGCTCTTTAAATAGAGATCATGGACCAATTGGGTGTTAAGCCATAGATCAATGGCTGTTAATATCGAGGAGAGTATGAACCGTTGGATCACTCTATGTCGGGAACATATCGTGACCGTCGGATTTCCTAACTACAAATGCATACTAATGCATATTAAAGAAACACACTAAGAAACACACTTTTACCTAACGACATATTAGACCAAGTAGATCTTAACTAACTCCTAAGTGTCTAAATATCTTAACAAGGAATGGATATAAAAAATTCTTTCCTCCCACAATTCACCTAGTTTTCCACTTGTGGAACCTCCCTTTCTTGGCTGCCAATTGTCACAAGACTTGTAGATGTGCACACAACTTATGTCTCACACACAAGTGGGGCATACACCCTTTGTTCCTTGCGCTGACTGATGAGAGATGCCTCAATGCTCTCCTTTCAACGGGTCTCCTTCCATCAACTTCAGCTCATTTATTCTGGATATGGGACCTAGAGTTTTATGGGTACCTTGAGGCTTGCAGTCATTAGTGGCATGCTCTCTTGCCATTGACAGATGAGAATACATCAATGTCTCCTAATCAATGGATCTCTCAAGTGTTCGACACCAACTCCTTTATTCACATTTGTAGAGATGTACTCGGTGCCTTGATACCTACTTTCATTATCGGTAGGATATCTCGCATTTGTTAATGGTATACTTCAATGACCGAAAATCAAACGATGTCTCATTGTGTTTGACCTCAACTCATTTATTCACAGGATGTAGAATTGCACCATTGGCGGATAGTATAGAAGACTTGAAGACATCACTATGTGGCCACAACTTTCCTGAGTTGTTGCTTCCATTTCATTGGACCAGTACCTATTTGACTTCAGCGATCATGGGAGATCAGATTGTACTCCATGGTATACAAATATCTTCAGATTGATTTTTGAGACTGGTTTCACTGGGCCTTGTTCGTGACTATGACAACTTTTGACATATAACCGCATTTTTATTTGCCTATTCATGGCCATGAACACTTGTTTGGTATATTTTCCACATAGATCTACATTGTATTATTGGCAGCTATGTATGCAAAGTCAGTACATAATGTAATGAGCAATTGAGTTCGTCCAGCTAGTTCCCTACCACTCCACTTCTGGGTTATTTATAATGTATTTTGGTCATCGCAGATACTCCTCTGATCTCACACATTAGGGGGCATCTATTATAGCAAGATTTGCATCACCATTGCTATCTTGCATAGAGGGCCTTTTTCCATTTCCCTATGCAGACTTTTTATCCCTTTTTGATGAATCCAGAGCTAAAAACATACATTTTTCCACATATATGTTCCCTATCAGTTATACAAGATGCGTATACACTTGCTGCTCCACTACAACTTGCGTATATCGGGATTTGTGCCAAAAAATACAAAATTAGGTCGAGTTTCCATGTCATGACAAAAGATATCTGATCCTTGGCCTTCCATGTACTGGAAACGTTCTGACTCGGCCCTTTAGTTGCATTCTGGAGACTATAAGAGAACAATTTCGAACTATGGAAAAAGAGGAGAAAGCATTCAACTTTGAGAGCAAAGTTACTCTGGAGAAATTACTTCATATTGAGTCTGCATCCCTTTGTCCCTCAAGTTTGAACACAGTGTTCAACCCCCAAGCTCTTCCCTTATTATTGAGAGGACCTCTTTGCCTCTTTCTCATGAGCTTTCCTTTGGTGGAGGATTGAAGTGGCGGGGACCCAGTTTGAAGGAACTTGGTTTCTTGGTTTCGAACCATGCCGAGACAGAAGTTTGTAATGTTGACACTTCTGTTGATCAATTATTAATAGAAATACTCCTTTCCCGTCCTATTGGTATCTTGCAAATATATGATTATTATCCATGAGCGTGTTTGTAATGTTTATTAATGGATTATGCTATCTAATGTGCTAAACCCTTTTTATATCATCACTATATGCTTGCTTTGCTTGTTTGTTGAGAACTTATCGCGGGTATAAAGCTTTGGGTCCAAGTGCTCAATGGTGGAACATCATAAAACGTTGGATCGAGGTAGGCCTCTTTCTTGTATTTCACATTAGTCTATATAGCATATGTTGGAATTGAGTTGATTTCTGCAGTCATACTTGTTTGTTGTGGTTTACCCTTGGCTATAGAGAGTTTTTCCCTTGTAACAACAACCTACAACAACCCCTTCCTTGTTGTCCCAACCATGTACCAACTAGGTCGAGCCTCTTCTTGGTTGTGCCAACCTCCAAGCACTAGTCGCAACCTTCCTTGTTTTTGTCCCAGCCCGTGACAACCTTGTCACTTAGGCCGCACCCCCTACCATCCTCACAAACACATGTTTCCACCTTCTTAGGCAGTCTGAGGCTTCTCCAAGGCTGCGACTAGATTCTCCTAGTAGGTTGATCCTTGCCTAGGCCTCGACTTGCCCTCCCTTGGTTGCTAACAAGTCTGCGACCCTCCTCCTGAATTGTACTTTCCCAAAACAAGATAAAACACCAGAAACTGAGGTTAAGCAACCTCCTCCATAGTTGGACCTACGGTCACCACACTTGGACTGAAATTTTCATTCTAAGCTCTCACACACACCATGAAATGTCACAATGACCTCTCCATTATTTATATAAGTCTTGGGGGTCAATATAGAATCCCCTCCACAAGCCAACACCAATTTAGGATTTCTTTGTGGGTGTGAAGCCCCATCACAAACCCACAAAGCCCATCGTCAAGCCCATGAAGCCCCAACTTCATTCCAAGGGTATTTTCACCCAAACAAAAGTGTGATGTGGTTCCCACGATGATTCCCACATGCTTGGCACCTAGGCCACGTGAGAATACCTTCCCAAGGCTACATAAATCAACACAGAATGTTGAGCTTGCAGAACGATCACTTATTGCATCTCGAGATCAGGGCAAAGAGCTCAATTATTCTTGGGCAGGTTGTGTTCAATAGTTCAACTTTTGAATGTTTTATTCAGTGTGTAATGCCTCATCAAAATGATTAGGTGAAAGAGACTCATTTCACAAAAAATTACAGGAAATTTCAAAGTCATATGTTTCAACAAATGTAACATAAACTAGTGGTGAAAATTACTCTTTTGGGAAATTTTGCTTTAACAATAGTCAACAAGATTTAAAGTTTGCTCAGAAAATAGGTCAAAATAGTACAATTTAAAGAAATTTGATCTCAAAACTGCTCCCTGCAATAGATTTTTCTGAGTCATAAATTATAGTTTTTCGTTTTGACAAATTTTACTCGAAACAATGGTGATTTTTTTTGGCCTCGGGTTATTTATGGTGATATTTTGATACATAAAATAGCCAACAAAAATTACTTAAAAATAGGAAATTCTAGCTATCAATGTTCCAATGAAATAGTCTTACTATGAACCCTGCTCTTTTGTTTTTCTTGAATTCGTCTGAAATGGAGTGAAGGGAAGAAATGTTCGAATGTTTATAATATAATCATATTTGTTGCATATAGGTTTGAATTATCCCTTACTGTATAATAAGATTCCTCCATAAATAATAGAGAAATTAGAAGTGGAAGGGTTTCAACAGTTATTTGTAAGTAGCTCAACTAAGCTTTGTGCTTTATCTTTTGGCTTTGAATTAAAATAGATCAAAAGAAAGTATAAGAGTCTCTTTTAAGAGTAGGTAGAATATGACTTTTTTAGCTCTGAAATTCAATAGATTTTCCCATGCATGCTTCTTTTACAACTATCTGTGGAGAATGAATATCTCATACCAATGGAATGAACAAGGTTTGGATCTAGGTAATCCATTTGAAATGGGAAATCCCTTCAGAGTATTTCAATCCTCTAATTGAATGAACTCTGGAGTTACCTGCGGATGCTTGCATCAAGCTAAATCTTGTACACCAAAAAGTAGACAATTTCACATCAATAGGTTTAATAGTCCAACACATCATAGAAATTAGTTTTCCCTTATAGGTACAAGGAAGGGTTTCTATCCGACTAGCAAAGGATGATATTTGTTGGAAAACAACTTGAAGATGGACCCACTCTTGTCGATTACGATATCCAAAAGGAATCAACTCTTCACCTTGCTCTCTGTCTCAAGGAGGGATGCAAATCTTTGTCAAAACCCTCACCAGCAAGACAATAAAGCTTGAAGTTGTTACTTGATTGCAAGCCAAACGAAAAGACGAAAAAGGTGGAGACAACCGATGGAGTGTGAACCAAAGTGTGACTTAACAGTTGGAGGTGTATAAATACAATGTGCTTGACAATTGGAGGCGTATAAATACAATGTGGTTTGGTTGACAGGTTTCCACCAAAATCTCTTCCTACATAATAATAATAATACTAATCTATTTTTAAGGTCACGACCAAGCCAGACACCAAATTGGTGTATGAGACCCCCTCCGCCCAGGGATTTGACTGTTAAAGTCTACGGAGGTATACATACCCTACCCTCCTCTGGATTTGAACTTGTGACCTCTTAAGAGGAAACACATGTTCTTAACCATTAGGACCACTCAGGTTGTATTCTAATAATAATCTATTTTTAAGGTCACAACCAAGCTAGATACCAAACTGGTGTATGATACCCCCTTGTTTGTGGGACAAGGGACCCCCTCCGCCCAACGATTTGTCTGGTAAAGTCTACGGAGGTATACATACCCTACCCCCCTCTGGATTTGAACTTGTGACACCTTAGGAGGAAACACATGTTCTTAATTATGATTGCAATTAATAAATTTAGCCATGTAGCACCGAGATAATCAATATGGGACACCTGTTGTAGCATCAATTCTCATTTTGTTCAAGAATCTCATCCAAAGTTCACAATGATATTGAACAAAGTTAAAGAAAAATTTATGGCCTGCCTAAATTTCATAAGGACAACAGTCTCCTAAGGCCCATTGTCAATATGATTCGATCCTCGACTTACCTCTTGGACAAATTCTTGGCCAACAAATTGAAAATATTGGTTGGAAATATTGACTCATATGTCAAGGACTCAACCCATTTTGTAAACAAAATCAAGAATCTCAAGGTGGAGAATAAGGATATCCTTCTTAGTGCTAATGTTGTGTCGCTTTATATTATGATTTCAATCAATGATACAAATGTAAAATGGCCTCGTGGTAGAGAAAACCTGAGAAGATTTGTTGAGAATTTGAATAATAAATCGAAGCATATTCAATTCACCATGGAATTGGAAGTAAATAATTGTATTCCTTTCCTAGATTTTCTCATTTCGAGGAAGGAGGATGGTTCCTTGGCTCATCAAGTATACTGCGAGAAAATTCATTCTGAGAAATATCTTCACGTTGATTCCTACCATAACCCATCCCAAAAAATGGGTGTCATCAACACTTTGGCTACCAAAGCCCTAAGAATCTTTGATGAAGAGCACTTGGACTAGGAAAAGAATCACTTAACCAAGTGTTTCCAAAATAGGGGTTACAAAGAATGGTAGGTTAAGAAGGTGTTTCAGATGGCGAAAATAAATCTTAGAGTTCGTGAGCTCAATGATGGAGAGCATAAAGTGGTGTTCCTCTATGTTCAAGGCACAACAAAGAAGATCGCTAGAATCCTTAAGAAAGCACACATTAGAACCATTTTTCAGTTTCCTAGTACTATTAGAAGCCTCCTCGGATTGGTTAAAGACCCTGTGGAACCTAAGCTACAAAAAGGGGTTTATAGCATCCCTTGATCGTGCAGCCTAAACTACATTGGTGAGACTAGGAAGTTAATACAGGTTAGAATTAAATAACATAAAGTTGCAATTAATCTTAATCACAAATAGTCTTCAGCTTTAACTAATAACTCTATGAAAATGAAGCATCATATATGCCTCAAGGATGCGAATATTCTTGCTAGAGTTAATCACTTATCCAAAAGATGCATTAGGGAGGCCATGTAAATCATGAAGGAGAAGAATTGTCTTAATAGGTACGATGACCTTAAGCTAAGCAAAGTTGGGCTTCCCATTCTTCAAAATTAGAACCGGTCTAATAGTTTTTTTCCTAGTCTTTGCCTTGGTTTTCTCTCCCCTTGTCTTTCGTATTTTTGGTTTTGGTCTTTGTTCTTTTTTCATTTTCTTCTTTTTCACGGGCTCTGTTTTCCCTTTCTCTTATGGTTTGACTAATTACTTTATTATTTATTGTTTTCTTTCTTTTGTCTTTTTGGGTTTATTATTGTTTTTATTCTTTGTATTTATTTTTTCTGATTTATTTTTCAATGCTTTTTTATTTTGGATTTTTCAATTATTTTTATAATGTTATTTTTTTATTACTTTATTTTTTTTGTCTCTCTTTTTTAATGTTTATTTTCTTTTTTGTTAGAATTAATATTTATTTTTGAGATTGGTTTGGGTTTGTTAGATTTAGTTGGTTGTGGAAGATCTTCTCCAACTATCAAATCCTATTTATGTAAATGTGGTTGAGAGATTCCCTCATAAGTTTGCTATATTGTTGAAAGAAAACTTCATATATAAATATATACTTAATTGAATAATAAATATATATATAATTGTTTTGTGCATACTGGATTTCCAAATTGGTATCAGAGCTGATAACTCTGAATAACTCTCTCACGGGAAGGCCTAAAATATAGAGTGGGTTGCTATACGGATGTGTAGCCTAGAATATAGAGTGTGTTTCTATACGTATGTGTTTTGTTTGAGATATCGTTGCCCAAATATTCGCTGACCAAAAGCTTGGAGAAATCGTTGTGTGCTACATCTGTTGGTGGATATCTGCCGGTGTGGAGGAGCTGTCACCAAGGAGAGGGCGCATGTAGATCTGAGATATTGACAAAGTTGAGGATGAATTCATGTTGTTGGGTTGCGTGGAAGAGCTGTTGTGTTCTAATCGCCCTACCACCACGGAATCACTACCAGATCCATGTGCTCAAGAATATCTAATGTGTTGAGAATATCAAAGTATCAGGATTTGCCACTTCAAAGGACTGGCTTGCATAGTTGGTTATGCAATTGAATTAAAGTCAAAGCGATTTTGAATGGTGGATAATGTTTTTATTATAATTATGTTTACTATGGATGTAAAATGAATGGTGTAATTTGAAGCTGATATGCAATGGTTGATGCAATATGTTGTTCACTCTCTATCGCCACCTATGTCAACAATTTTATGGATGGATAATACTTAATCTAATTACTCATCTTCATATCGCATTAAACATTCTTCTATCTCCTACAACATTTAAGGTTATATTTAGATCTTTTTTCTAAATTCTCAAAGATTTCTCTGCCACTCAAAGTATGAGAAGCTGTTTTTTTGCTTGCTATTGATAGGATGTCTTCGAAGAGTCATTATCTAGATCTGGTGCTCATTGGAGGGAAATTAAATCACCGTTGTGGAATACACCCCATGGCATTTCAATCTAAAAGGGTTCGCCATTCATGCACATCTCTATGTTGACCAGTTTAGAGAGGAGTTGATTCCACATTTATTTTGGTGGAAAGTTCGTATTTTGATTGAGGATTTATTTTGTGAAAGCTTTGAAGAGCTTGTGTGTTTGTAAGTTTTTTAATGAAGAATCTTTGATCGAATATAGTAACATAATTTAAGTTGGTGGTTTTTGATGTATGTGGTACCACAAGAACATGTCATTGGTTTGATTATGCCTACAGTTTGTTACAACTTGTGGTTCTTGGAGGATGCGGTGACCCAAGAACAATGACTACTGGTACAGTTTGTGATCATTGTGTATGTGAAATAGGTCACTTTGTAAGATTGATTGTTGGATACATTCAATATCTAGACTGCTCTCCTATATAACCGACGAATACAACAGGCTATGTACTTCGATAGATGGAAGTATGACAATAGAATGATTCATTATCGAAACTACTTGTTTGACAAATACAATGAGCTATGTATTTTGGCCGACGAAAGAATGTTAAGATTTGATAGTAATTACAAATACGTTATTGATGGTCAGAAGCAATTATATCTTCAATGGATGAAGTGGTAGCTCGAATGAATGGGCGAGAAAAAACATAGTCTACAAAAGTTCAGAAATGGATAGAAGTACTGATGAAGATCATACCATACAAAGATCAAAGTCCAAAAATATTTTTATGTGATTTTAATATTGTTATTTGTGATGTAAGCATTAAGGGAGGGTGTTAGAATTAATGCTTACTTGAGAGATTGGTTTGGGTTTGTTAGATCTGGTTGGTTGTGGAAGATCTTTTCCAACTATCATATCCTATTTATGTGTGTATAGTTGAGAGATTCACTCATGAGTTTGTTATGTTGTTGGGGGAAAACTTCATGTATAAATATTGCTTAATTGAATAATAACTATATATAAAATTGTTTTGTGCATAGTGGATTTCCAAGTCTTTTGTCTTATTTACTTTTTGTTGTCTATATTATTTTTTGGTTTCTCCTTTTTATCCTTTATTGTTTTTTTTTTGTTTTTTTATTTTAGTTTTCTTTTAACTTTGTCCACTTTTAATATTTTAGGTTTATTGATTTATATGGTTTGATTTTTAATATTAATAAGATGATGTCTTTCTTGGTGGCTTATGCATCTACATCTCTTTACAATCTCAACATTTACTTTAGTCTTGATAATATACTATCTATATTAGATCTAAAATGTGAACTAATTGTTTCTAAACATAGTGAATCTATAAGTCTATACAAACAAACTAACACTCTATAAAAGCATAACACAACAGATTAATACATTGTACATGGGCTTAGGCCACAAACTTTCTCTGGTCCTTTGGACTCAGGGAAGTCTCAGTTTCAAGTCTAATTGTTTGGTTGATTGATTCAAATGTGCTAGTTGAAGTATTTTCAGCAAGGTGGGATATTGCACATGAAGTTAGTTCGCATCAAATAGACAGATCTTTGGGGTATGATTGAGAATAACTCTTTCTACAGGGCTAAGAAAAGTCACTAGGCCGCCACCAAGATACAATGCAGAAAATTCGACGAACTAACAGCCTCATTGGGATGGCGTTCAGTTTCCAGATTCCATCACTCTCTTTCACAATCCGACGCGTAATAGCGAACTAGGTAGCCCGCGTTGGGTGTCTGAGAATGATAACAGGTTTGGAGTCTACAATAGCTGCGTACAAATGATCTCCAAGAGAATTAACGTGCCCGGAGGTTCGGAAAATAAATTTATTTCTCTTCCGAAAACATGCCCGACTCCTGGACGTTGGAATTCGGTTCTTGGATCCCCGACTTACCTCTTGGCCAACAAATTGAAGTTGTTGGTTGGAAACACTGACTCATATGTCAAGGACTCAACCTATTTTGTAAACGAAATCAAGAATTTCAAGGTGTAGAATAAAGATAACCTTCTTAGCTTTGGCATTGTGTCACTTTATACTATGATCATGATCAATGAAGCAATGGCTATGATAGAACGAGTAATTGACCCTCAAATAGCTAGATTAGTCAAAGTTTGTCCAAGGTCAACAATTTTTAATTTCCAAGGTATTATTTATGAGTGACATGTGGGGTTGCAATGGGGTCTCCGCTATCCCTAATTGTGGCTAATCTCTACATGGAGCATTTTGAACATAAGGCCATTGAGTCCCCCCTTAAACCTTATATGTGGGTTAGGTATGTCAATGATACAAATGTAAAATGGTCTCTTGGTAGAGAAAACATGAACAAATTTGTTGAACATTTGAGTAATAAATCAAAGCATATTAATTCACCATGGAATTGGAACTAAATAATTCTATTCTTTTTTTGGATGTTCTCATTTCAAGGAAGGAGGATGGTTCCTTGGCTTATAAGGTATACTGCAATAAAATTAATTATAAGCACTATCTTCATGTTGATTCCCATCATCACCAATCCCCCAAAAATGGGTGTCATCAACACTTTGGCTACCAAAGCCCTAAGAATATCTAACAAAGAGCACCTGGACCAGGAAAAACAACACTTAACCAAATGTTTCCAAAATAGGGGTTACAAAGAATGGCATGTTAAGAAGGCATTTCAGATTGAGGAAAGGACTCTTAGAGCCCATGAGCCCAATGATGGAGAGCATAAAGTGGTGCACCCCTATGTTCAAGACACATCAAAGAAGATCACTAGAATCCTTAAAAAGAAGCACATTAGAACCATTTTCAACCCCCTAGTACTATTAGAAGCATCCTCAGATTGGTTAAGGAAACTATGGATCCAAAGCTATAAAAAGGGGTTTATAGCATCCCTTGCTAGTGTGGTCTAAATTACATTGGTGAGACTGGGAGCTCAATACAAGTTCGAATTAAAGAACATAAAACTACAAATTAATCATAATCACAAATAGTCTTCAGCTTTGGCTGAGCACTCTATGAGAATGAAACATCATATATGCCTCAAGCATGCGAAGATTCTTGCTAGAGTTGATCACTTATCCAAAAGACAAATTAGGGAGGCCATGGAAATCATGAACAAGAACAATTGTCTTAATAGGGAGGATGGCCTTAAGCTAAGCAAAGCTTGGCTTCCCATTCTTCAGAATCAAAACTAGTCTAATAGTTCTTTTTCCTAGTCTTTGCATTTGTTTTCTCTCCCCGTCTTTCATATTTTCAGCGTTGGTCTATGGTATTTTTTATTTTCTTCTTTTTTCATGGGTTTCCTTTACTCAGTTTTTCCTTTCTCTTATGGTTTCTTATGGTTTGACTAATTAATTTATTATTTTTTCTTTTCTTTCTTTTATCTTTTTTGGTTTATTATTGATTTTATTCTTTGTATTTATTTTTTCAACCCCTTTCTTTCCATTATTTTGCTTTTTTGGTTACTTAATATTTCTTTTGTTTTATTTTTGGTCTCTCTTCTTTTTATGTTTATTTTCTTTTTTCTTATTTCCTTATAGTGGTTTATATTATTTTTTGGTTTCTTTTTTCCCTCCTTTCTCAATTTTTCTTTTTCTTTTAACCTGACCAACTTTTGGTATTTTAGGTTTTTTGACCTCTAGGGTTTGATTTTTATTATTAATTAGCTGGTGTTTTTCTTGGTGGTTTATGCATCCACATCTCTCTCTGTAGGTGTCAATGGTATACTTTCTAATCCTGATGATGAACTACTTATCGCAGGTTTTGAAACGTCCACAAATTGTTTCTAAACATAGTGAATATGGAATCCTATACAAACAAATTGACACACTATGAAAACATAAAACAAGAAATTAATAAACTGTACTGAGCAATTGTCTATGATGATATTCACCTTTTAAAAAGATTAGATGCGAAATGGAAAAGAAGATTACTTGACTTACTTTTTTGAAACCACAAGGTCTTCACTCCGTGAATCTATGACATAACATGTGTGTTCATGGGATATTAAATAATACCCCTAATTTCACTAGATATTAATAAATTCCTCCAAAAATACTTTTGTTGGACCCCCCTCCCAATACATCTTTTCAATAACTAAAACCCCTATATTTACTAGATACCCCATTTTATACCCGACAATACCTATAAATCCCCCCATACTTCACATCCCTCTCCCCAATACCTACAATGTATTGACCTTATATTTCACAATTCAAAAACCCCATTTATGAATGAACGTGATAAGATATTGATCAACAAGGTGAAGCCCCTGTGTTTGAAACGTTATAGGGACAATGTCGTTGTCCCTCACTTTGTTGTTATTCGACACAACCTGCACAATTGTAGAAATAATAATACGTTTAAAAAATGGAGCATGTGTCCGAAATAAACCATGCTAGGTTTGATATTGAGAAACTGTCATGCGAGTGTTTTTCAGTGCACTTGAAGTTAGCTAGCATCCTAAAAGTAGACAAATCTTTGGGCAATGATTTAGAATAGCTCTTTCTACAAGGTTGAGAAAATTCACCAGGCTGTGACCAAGATACAATGTATAAAATTCGACAAACTAATATCCTCATTGGATGGCATTTCTAGTTTCCAAATTCCATTACTATCTTTCATAATTCGATGTGTAATAGAAAACTAGGTATCCCACATGAGGTGTCTGAGAATGATAACAGGTTCAGAGTCCAAAAAAATTGTGTATGAATGATCTTTGTGGGAATTATTTGTTGGACATGGTGTTATGTTTTCATTGATGTCAACAAAGGTTAATATGGATTTATCATCCAGAAAAGTACCCTGCTATACCAGCTGCAAGAATTGATAGTAAAGAACGAAGAACAATGTTGATTGTTGGATCAAAATAAGAGCGTGATCAGACGGTAAAGAATGAAGAACAATGTTGATCGTTGGATCAAAATAAGAGAAAAATCGAACGGTAAAGAATGAAGAACAATGTTGATCGTTGGATCAAAATGAAACCACGATCCAACGGTTCAGATCTTTTTCCATGAGTCCGCTGAGCACCCCCCCAAAAAAAATGGCTAAGTATCATATTCTATCGATCAGACTCAAATCACTTAAAAATTTCTAAGTATGGTTCATTATGGGGGTAATAGAAGTTGGGCGTGCATTTTGATGACATATGAGAAGAAATATGAGTCCATGAGTCTACGAACCCGAGAAGAATCACTTAATTTTTTTTTCTAAGTATAGGTTCATTTTGGAGGTAATGGAAGTTGGGCGTGCATTTTGATGACACTCGAGAAGACATGTGAGTTTGTGAACCTAAGAGGAATCACTTAAAAATTTCTAAGTATAGGTTCATTATGGAGGTAGTGGAAGTTGGGCGTGCATTTTGATGATACCTGGAAAGACATGTGAGTCCGAGAGTCTGCGAACCTGCCACATAAAATAATTCTAAGTAAAAGTCCATGTTTGAAATGAATGAGGACCGTCCACTCAACGGTTGATTAAATCCAAACCGTGGACTTTTCTAAAGTGCCCAGGAAAGCTTGTGGATCGTCCACTCAACACTTGATCATATTCGAACTGTCTACCTAAATTAATGTCAAGATAATCCCGAGTTTGCGAACTGTCCACTCATCGTCTAATTAAATCCAAACCATGGATCTTTCTAAAGTGTCTAGATAAGCCAGGGCTGTCCACTGAACACTTGATCATATCTGACCGTCGCTCTAATTAACGCCAAGATAAGCCCTATGTGTGGTTGCTCTCGGTCATAGACCAGGGTTATATGGAAAATGTGAGGCAGCGAAGGAAATGTTGGATAGCACCTGGTTATAGAGTAAGGTCACCTGGTAAAAACAAAAGTTCCTACGGGCTAAACCACAAAACAAGCGTTGCGCCTTCTTTGTTTAGATTTTGTCCACAACGTTTGGTTCTATAAAAACTAGGCCATGAGATTAGCACCCATCCATCTTGATGGCATAGGAAATGTACCTGAGAACATTAAAAGGTTCAAAATTTGTGTATTAAAGAACCTAGAATACAATGAAGAAGTATGAGATCAAAATAAAAGGGGTTGATCCATCAAAGATCAAGAGATCTAATTAGACAAGGCAAATAAGGGTTCAAAACTGTAATTGAATAGGTTTTGTAAAATAATAAAGGATTTTATTTATTTATTAAAACAACATTATTATTAAATAAATGAAGAGGTACAATGATACATTATTAAAAAACACACTGGTTCAAATTTGGAAGACTATATAAACTAGAAAATATGGTGGAAGGAACATGTCTCTGTGGTCTAATTCAGAAGATCGAAACATATACAGAGTCCAAGGAAGAACTTGAAACATTCACATGAAGTGAGGGTGGAAGGGAAGAGAAAGGGAGGATTGAAGTCCTCTACTGGTTTAAGCCTGAAAGAAGGAGTTGGTGCTTCCTCAAGTTGGTGCTTGAAAACAAGAGGATTGGAGTCCTCTATAGGTTGGAGCCTGATCTACAGGGAGTTGGTGCTTGAAGACAAGAGGATTGGAGTCCTCTATAGGTTGGAGCCTGATCTATAGGGAGTTGGTACTAGAAAAATAGGGATTCTTGTCTCCTTGTGTTGGTGCTCAAAAGAAGAGAGATTGACATCTGTTACAAACTGTAACTTGTAAATGAAATATAATTTTTACGATTGTTGCTTTTAAAATTTAGAGTTCTGTACATTCTTGTTGATAAATTGTTATAAATTAATAAAGAATTGATTTAATTTGAGAAAAATAAGCAATACTGATTCAATCCCCCCTCTTAGTATTGAACATCATTCCAAGAATTGGTATATGAGCATGATCCTTCACCACAATCTAACCACTTGAAGGAAGATTCTAAGAAATCCAATGGATCAACAAGAAGGAATGTCCTCCAATGGAGCACCATTGTTTAAGGGAAATGATTATGCATTTTGGAGTATAAGGATGAGAAGTTATCTGATGGCTCTTGGATGTGATGTTTGGCTATCTGTGGTAAATGGTTACACTACACCAACTACTGCACCTTCAAATGTTGCTGCAAAGAAACACTGCAATGATAATTCAAGGGTCGTTAATGCAATTATGGGTGGATTAACAAATCCCATATTTGTAAAAGTGTTGCATTGTAAATCAACAAAAGAAATTAGGGACAAACTTAAATTCATCTATGAAGGGGATGGAAAAGTTAGGCAAGCAAAAATTTAAACATACATAGGGTAGTTTGAGAGTCTAAAAATGAAAGAGGAAGAAAATATTGCAGAATATTTTCGAAGAGTGGATGAAATAGTCAATTCAATCAAAGCATTGGGAAAAGAGCTAAATGACAAAATTATTGTCGAAAAGGTGTTGAGATCATTACCAATGAGATATGATGCCAAGGTATCAACCTTGGAAGATCGAGAAGATCTTTCCAATCTTACAATGGATGAACTTCATGGGATTCTTATAGCCTATGAGATGAGAACCGGGTAAGAAAAGTCATAAAAAATGGAAACAACTTTCAAAGCATCAAAAGAAACAAAGAACCATAAGCATGTGCCAAATGAAGATCACTTAGAAATATCAGATGAAGAAGAGGCTAACTTTATAAGGAAACTCAAGAAAGGGTCTGGGAAATACAAAGGGAAGTTACCCCTCAAGTGTTTTAACTGTAGAAAAGTTGGACATTTTACCTCCAAATATCCCTACCCAAAGCATGAAGAGAGTGATGATGAAGAAACTCAAAGTCATAAAGAATATAAAAAGAGCAAAATTGGAAACAAGAATAAATTCTACAAGAAAAAGAAAAACTTCTACTCCAAAGAAGACAGTAGTTCATCAAACATGAGTGAAGAGGACGAGAGAAAACTTTTATTTATGGGCATAGAAACTCAAAATAATGTTGATGATGACAATGAAAAAAAATATGAAGTTGAAGGAGAAGTAGAACTTGGAGGAGAATTTATTAGTGCTCTTGAAAAACTGAGAAAATATAAAAAGAAGAGCAAATCATTAAGAGAACAACTATTAGAATATGAAGAACAACAAAAATCAAGAGAAAATGAAGTTTCAATAACCATTAATAAATCAGAGAAAACCATTATTGACTTGAATATTCAACTCCAAGAAACCAACATAATTAAAGCAGTCATAAGTAAACAACTCAATGAAAAAAAACTAGACTATGAAAAGCTAGAAGCTGAAATTGTTTTTCTAAAAAGAGAACTTGAAAAAATAAACAACCAATCAAGATTTGAAAATAGTTCAAGAAATCTTAGATAATATTCTTAACAGTCAAAGTTCATCAAGAAATAAGTCAGGACTAGGTTATGATCAAAATAATTCTAACAAAGGATCTAACTCTACATCTCAGAAAACTGACAAAAATCCAAAAAGTTACGTAGCTTCCCTTCACAGCTATTTCAAAAAGGAAGAAAGAAAAATAAAGACTGATTCTAATCAATAGAAATATGCTCTCCCTTCAAAAGAGAATGAATATAGAAGGAACATAACTACAAGAAGAACTCCCTCAAAAATGTATCAACATCTCTTTCTTGGCTATTGTTACTCTTGCAATAATTTTGGACATAAAGCATTACATTGTATAGCTTATAGAAAGAAAAATTATAATAATGTTAAAAAATATGGTTATAAGAACACCAAGAATAATAATAATCGAGAGAACATAAGCTATAATTCATTCTCTCCATTGCAAAATTACAATGATGAATTCCTCAAATGAAACAATTATGGTCACAAATCTAATGACTGTAGACTACCAAAACTTCTCATAAAAACGTCCAAAATTCAAGAAGAAAATCATAAGAAGGCATGGAAAGAAAAATAAATGGAAGAAAAAGAAACATAGTGTAAGGTAGCCTTATATGCTAAAGATAAAAGGAGTCAATGGTATGTTGACAGTGGATGTTTAAAACATATGACTGGAGATCAAGACAAAATCCTCAGTTTGGAAAATAAAGAAAAATGAAGTGTTACATTTGGAGATAATGTCTCTGTCAAGATACTTGGAAAGGGCACAATCAGTCTAGGAAATAATAAAGCTAAAGCATAAAATGTGCTATTAGTTGAAAATTTGAAGCCCGATCTCCTCAGTGTGAGTCAAACTTGTGATTAAGGACACATACTCATATTTGACTCTCAAAAATGTGAAATTAGAAAAAGAAGACTCAAGAAAACTAGTGGTTGTTGCACCAAAGACACCAAACAATGTTTATATCTTAAACATAGAATAAGAAGAAAAATGTTGCATGAGCCAAATAAACGAAAGTTGTTTATGGAAAAGAAGAATGGGACATATAGGTTTTAACAATTTAATAAAAAACAATAAAAATGAAGCTGTGAAAAATATGCCAAAAATTATTAAACCTTCAAACTATGTTTGTAGACACTGCCAACATGGAAAGGAGACAAGAGTAAGATTCAATGCAAAAGAATGCTCTACATAAAAACCATTGGAACTTGTTCACACTGATCTCTGTGGACCAACAAGAACTAAAAGCATGCAAGGTGATAATTACTTCATTTTATTCATAGATGACCATACAAGGATGACTTGGGTATCCTTTATCAAAGATAAATCATAAGCTTTCAACAAATTCAAGGCTTTCAAAGAACATGTTGAAAATGAGACTAATCTCAAAATCAAGTGCTTAAGATTAAACAATGGAGGGGAGTTTACCTCAGACGAGTTCAATAAGTTTTGTGAAACTCATGGAATTAAAAGACATTTTTCAGCTCCAAGAAATCCTCAACAAAATGGAGTTGCTGAAAGAAAAAATAGAATTGTCCAAGAAGTAGCCAGAACTATGTTAAATGAAGCCAAAATTCTAGATATTTATTGGAGAGAAGCAATATATACAATAGTGTACATACTTCACAGAGCTCAACTTAGAGTTAACCATGATAAGACACCGTATGAGTTGTGGTTTGGTAGACCATCATCAGTCAAACACTTCAGAGTCTTTGGGAGCAAATGTTATATAAAAAGAGATGATAATAATCTAGGAAAAATTGATTCCAGATTAGATGATGGTATATTTCTTGGTTACTCATCCAATAAAAAGGTCTAAATAGATGCTACAATCTAATATTGCACAAAATTGTAGAAAGTGCAAATGTAAAGGTGGATGATCTAACATCAAGAAGAATCAAATATCAAGATAATTCACAAGTTGATGAAAGAAGAAGAGACGATGATAATGAAGAAGAACATGAAGAAATACAAGAAGAAGAATCACAAAGTGAAGAAGAAAACGAAGAGGAAGCATCACCAAGACAAGAATCAAGAGAACCATCAAGAAGAGTACAAAGAGATCATCCTGAAAGTCAAATCATAGGAAACAAAAGTGTTGGAGTTGAAACAAGAAGAAGGCTAACATATGAATCTGAACAAGCAATGCACTCCCTAATAGAACCCAAAACATTTGTAGAAGCTAGCAAAGATGAAGATTGAATTAAATCCATAAATGAAGAGCTTGATCAAATATAGAAGAATCAGACCTGGGAACTTGTCCCAAGACCAAAAGACAAAAATGTGGTAGGGCCCAAGTGGATTTTTAAGAATAAAGTTAATGAAGATGGTCAAATTATAAGAAATAAAGAAAAAATAGTGTGCAAAGGATATGCACAAGTAGAAGGGATTTAATTTGAGGAAACATTCCCCCCTATGGCAAGATTATAATCTATCATAATGTTTTTGGCATTTGCATGTTTTAAAATTTTCAAAATATATCAAATGGATGTCAAATCAACATTCTTAAATGAAAATCTAGAGGAAAAAGTTTATATAGAACAACCTGAAGGATTTATATTATCAGATAATAAAGACTATGTACGCAAATTAAAGAAATCAATATATGGTCTCAAACAAGCCATGAGTGCATGGTTTTCAAGACTTGATAATCATCTACAACAACAAGGATACATAAGGGGAGCTACTGGCAACAATCTTTACATTAAAATTGAAAATCAGAATATGATTATTGTTGTAGTATATGTGGATGATATCATCTTTGGAAGTAATCTAAATCTTCCAAGAAAACAATTTGCTACATAAATGAAAACATAATTCGAGATGTCAATGCTTAGTGAACTGACATTCTTCTTAGGGTTACAAGTTTCACAATCAAACAAAGGCATATTCATATCTCAAACCAAATATATTAAAGAAATGTTGAAGAAATTTCAAATGGAAGATTGCAAATCTACGAGCACTCCTATGATTATAGGATGCAAGCTAAGCAAAGATGATGAATCACTAAATGTAGACCAAACCATGTATAGATCAATGATTGGTAGCCTATTATATGCTACAACAATAAGATCAAAAATCATGCAAGTTATAGGATTAGTGGCCAGATTTCAATCTGCACCTAACGAGACTCACATGAAGGCAATTAAAAGGATTTTTAGATATCTCAAAGGCACCTTGGATTTTGGATTATGGTATCCAAAAACAAAAAACTTCACATTAACTACATATACTGATGCAGACTGGGATGGAAGTGTGGATGACAGAAAGAGCACTAGTGGAGGTGCATTTTTCCTAGGAAAATTCCTTGTGTCATGGCTGAGTAAAAAACAACCCTCCATATCACTATCTATAGTAGAAGTTGAATATATTGTTGTTGCCTCTTGTTGAACTCAAGTAATTTGGATGAAACAAACTCTAGAAGACTTACAAGTAAAATATGATCACTAAAATGAGAAAGCATGTGCGCTGCTCTGAAGCCCGCCTAGGGTTCCATATCTAACGTGTTTCAGCTGCAACGATGGCGGCATCGGGAGGAGGGGAGCCACCCCCTCCTTCTGCCGAAGCCTCCTTCCGCAAGCTCCTGGCCGCCCAAGGTAAGAAACTTCCCCCGGAAGATCTGCCTAGCTTCGTTAAGAAGCTTGACTTGATCCCTAAGATTGAATTACCTCCGGATCACCCTATGTGGGTAGCAATTTCTTTGTCTGACCGTGGACTGGTAGGCCAATTCATGGGCTTATGGCTGTCAACCAGATCTATAGATAATTGGATCCAAAGGAACTGGCGTTCGTTGATCTAGAACATCATCACTTGCTATGCGGTGGGAAGAGGATTCTTCATCTTTGAATTCATCTCACAAGAAGATAGAGACCTAATCTTCAGGAATGGCCCGTATTTTATGGGAACACAAGGGTTGTACCTAAACCGATGGACGCCAAGCTTTGACCCTACACTGAAATTTCCCAAGGACGTCCTAGTCTGGGTCAGGCTACCCAATCTCCTGCTCCATTGTTGGAATTCTAACTCACTCCAAGCAATAGGGAATGGACTCGGGCAGTATATTGACATGGCATACCCCAAAGACCAATACTCATGGGCGCACATTTGCGTGGAAGTGGATCTAGAGGTTGGCCTTCCTGAAGCAATCAAGTTAAAGGTTGGATATTGGCAGCATTACCAGAATCTCGACTACGAACATCTACCTTTCAAGTGAAGGGGATGCCATGAATACAATCACTTCCAACGAAACTGCCCAAAAAACTCTAGCAAAGAGAAGGAAAATAAAGAAGGCTAGCAACAACCCAGAAAAGGGAAAACATCAGCCAAGACAAAATGATCTCAGAATGAAAAGACAACCACAACACAGAATAAGGAGTAGGGAAACCAGACATAAGCTCCCACAACAAGGAACAGTTTCAGAGGGTTAGATCAAGAGAAACCAAAGAAAACGACTGGCGAGGAACCAGAGGAAGCCCATCCATTTGATTTAGAAACGCAATAAAAGACACCCCCAGGATCCCGATATCAGCCAGTGCCCGAAAGGGAAGAGGGGCAGGGAAAGGCCACCGCAAAGAAGGAAGGAAGTCTAGACGTGGAACCAAGAGAGGTTTCCTCATATAGCGACTCTATCGGCGCTAGTGAACCCATTGTCACACCCAAAAAAGAAGGCAGAGGAAGGAAATCCAAGAAAGAAGAAAGGGAAAAGGAAACCTACAAAGACATCCTTAGTGGATCACAACCAACAATGAGACAACTGATTAATGTAAGAATGACAAGAAAGTAGTCCAGGGCTTACCAAGGAGCCCATAGCCCCCCATGTAAATAATGAAACTAACCTCCTGAAATTGTAGGGGTTTCGACAGTAGAATAAAGGAAGAAGCCCTCAAGGACATAATTAGACTGTCAAAGACCGAGATCCTTCTAATCCAGGAGACCAAGATGGAGGAACCATATTTTCTCCAAGCAACAAAATCCCTCTGGGAAAAAATCCAAGGAATAACAGTAAGCACAAGAGGTCTTGGAACCCTCTGGGACACCACAAAGTATGACCTAATAAAATCTGAAACATGCATGCATTGGATTTTCACTAGTCTACTACACAAAGAAACATGTCGACTGGTAAGGCTCTTCAACCTCTATGTCCCGATTTTATTAGATGAAAAAAGAAACTGTTGGGATTCGATTAAAGTTTTTGTACTCTCAAATGACCTAGAAAACATCATTATTGGGGGGGATCTCAATGTAACCCTCACTGGAACTGATAAAAAAGGTGGGTCCATTGTGAGAGACCCTGCAAGGGGATGGGTAGAAGATATCATGTTAGATTGGGAGCTGGAGGATGCCAAACCAATCAGGGGAAATACACTTGGTCAAACAAGAGAGTAGGTATGGGGCATATTACTACCAGGCTAGACAGGTTTTTAGTCCAAAGCTCCTTTATGCTCTTGGGCCTAAGTCTCTCAACTTTTATCCTACCACACGGTGTGTCAGATCATAAACCAATCTTGTTAGAGATTTCGCAGGACAAAAATTTAGGGCCTATCCCCTTCAGATTTAGCCTCGCCTGGCTCCAAAATGAAGGCTTCCAGAACTTGGTAGCCAAAATATGGAATGAGAAGGTTAGAGGATCCCCATTTTTTGTTTGGGAAGAAAAACTTAGGAGGCTCAAGGTAATGCTCAAAGCCTGGGCTAAAACCCAAAAGAATCCAATTAGTAAACGACAAGAATCCCAAAAACAGTTAGAAAATCACCAGCTAGAAATGGAAAATCAGGAGACAAATCAAGAAACTCTGCACAAAGAGGACCACCTCCAAATAACATGGCATCAAGCCTGCAGGGAGGAGGAAAGGTATTGGCAACAAAAATCCAGAAGCCTCTGGCTGGAAGTAGGAGACAAGAACACTAGTTACTTCCATAAGCAAGCTGAAGTAAGGAAGCAGTTCAAGATAGTCAATGAAATTCATGTTCATTACCAAATTATATCATATTTTGAAGGCATAAAAGCAGCTGCGACAGAAGCCTTCGAAAATCTCTACACAGAGACTCAAACGCCCCTAATAGACTCCAATGCCTATCCTCTCTCCCTTGTACCGTCCGTTATCCAAGAAGACGCCAACAAAAAATTTGTAAAGGAAGTAAACCAACAAGAAATAAAAGAGGCCCTCGACCAGATGAACTTGGACAAGGCGCCAGGATCAGATGGCTTCACAACCATATTTTATCAAAACTGTTGGGATATAATAAAAACAAATTTAATAAAATTGATCCAGAAATATCAGAATTGCAGTAAGATAGGAGGAGGAACAAACTCATCCTTCCTAGCTCTTATTTCTAAAGAAAAAGGAGCAGTAAGTTTCAAAAGATACCGGCCAATCTCTCTCTGCAACACAAGCTACAAGATCCTCAAAAAAATAATAGCCAACAGAATTAAAAAAATCCTCCTTGCAATCATCTCGGAGAACCAAGGCAGATTCATCAAAGGATGACATATAGTAGATAACATCGTCCTAGTTTAGGAAGTTCTACATTCAAGCATTCGAAGAAAAGACAAAGGTATGATCATAAAGCTCGATCTCGCAAATGCATTTGATAGAGTCAGGCATAAATTCTTGTTCAATGTCATGGAAAACTTTGGCTTTGCTCTAGCCTTTATAAATTGGATAAAAGCTTGTATTGCAACCCCCTGGATCTCCCCCCTAGTAAATGGTCGAACAACTAAGTTCTTTCAAGCCTCTAGGGGCCTCCTGCAAGGTTTCCCCCTCTCCCCACTTCTCTATGCAATTCAAGCCTCTGTGCTTAGCTTCCAGCTGGACCACGACTAGATTCATAATAATCTTCGGGGCTTGAGAATATCCCCAGGGGTAAAAGGCATCAATCACGCCCAATTTGTGGATGATACTTTACTGTTGGGAGGAGCAAGTGTTCAGACAACAAGGAAGTTTAAAGTGGAGCTAGACATTTACAATGAGATCTCAGGAAGCAAAATAAGCTTTCCTAAAAGTACTATATATAGATGGAACATATCGCCAAGGGCAATGATGGAGATATCAAGAGTCATAGGAATGGAAGGCTACACCAATTGGGACGATTTTAAATACTCGGGAATACCAATATTCAGGACCAAGCCAAAGGCATCTCAATGGCTACCATTGATAGGAAAGTTAAAAGAAAGAATTAACTCTTGGGGAGCAAACTGGCTCAACCTCGTAGGTAAAGTTGTCCTCATTTAAGCGGTTTTAGCAAGCATCCCGGTCTACCAAAGTTCTTTTTTACTAGCCCCATCCACCATGATTTAGAAAATTGAGGTGCTTGTTAGAAGGTTTCTATGGGAAGGAGGGAAGCAAAAAGGGAGGAAATTGCACCTAATAAACTGGGAGAAAGTAACCAGGCCATTTTCAGAAGGAGGCCTCCAATTAAAAGACATCCACTCCCAAAACTTAGCTCTAGGAGCCAAGCTGCTTTGGAGCCTTGTTTCGGGGAAGTCCTCTTGGAGAAAAAAACTGATTTGGAAGAAGTACTTCCGAGGCCCTAGAACCAAATGCCTAGATCGACTAGTAACTGTGGAGAAAGGCTCACTTATATTTAATTTGTGTCTAAAATCTTTGCAACTCGTCAGGCCTCACCTCACCTGGATACCAGGGAATGGAAAGAAAATTAATGTTTGGGAAGACTCAATTCTGGGAGACCCGCCTTTAATTTCGAGGGAAGGACTAGATCGGCTCAAAGCTTGGATGATAACTCGGGACCTAATCACCCTTTAGGACATCTCGATCTGGAGTGAAGATGTTGAAAAAACTTAGCTCCGGTGGGAAGCCAATAATAGACCTCAAGAGCTCGACGGGGAATGGAACACCTTGACAGACTATTTACAAGGGAAATCCCTTATAAAAGCAAGGAAAAAAGACAAGAGAGGATGGAGATCACTCTCTGGAGCCTACACAACAACAACAGGTTATAAAAACCTTACAACTGTTCCTCATGTCCCACCAGACCCAACAATCTGGAGAGCCATTTGGACTTCAAAGTACATCCCAAAGATAGATATGTTTGTATAGACCTTGGCCCGTAGGAGCATTCTAATTGGTGATAATATGAGAAGGAGAGGATGGGAAGGCCCATCCAGATGTCCACTTTGCTCGCAAGAGGAGGAAACTTCAGACCATCTGCTCTTGCAGTGCGCATACGCCAAGGAGGTCTGGCATTTGGCCCTTGGGCTGAAGCTAGGAAAAATCATCCTACCTCAAGAGATCTTCACCCGCTCCGAAACTGTAGTTTCCTATGTCCCTTTCAGATCATGAAAAAGGCCCACCTTTCCACTATCTAGAGAACACTTCCAAAATTCATCCTTTGGAAGATTTGGCTAGAGCAGAATAACAGGCTTTTCAGGGAGACCAAAAGTAGTCCAACACAAGTAGCAACAAAGATAAAGGCCTACTTTGGCGAAAGTGCCCCTTACTATTGCAAAGTAAAGAACTCGATATTCCTTGAGTCGAAAGAGGAGCAATGGATTAAAATCTTCAATATCATGGATCGCTCACAACAAATAGGCAACGAGTTAAATTAGGAAACATGGGAAATTCAGAAGGAGGAGGATGATTTCGAGGAATGGAAAAGATAGAGAAGCAAGCACATTTTGTTCTTTGATGGGGCCTCCAAAGGAAACCCTGGGGTGGTAGACAGAGGAGGTATCCTAGTAAACCCCAATGGACAACTAGAATTATCCTATGCCTGAGGTTTAGGAGCAGAAACAAACAATAGAGTAGAAGCACTGGCGCTTTGGCAAGGGCTGAATCAGGCTATTAATAAAAACGTCCAAGACCTAGTGATTATAGGGGATTCTAGAGTCATAATTCAAGCTCCGATCCTCTGTAACATGGTCAAGCAAGCAAAACTCCATCACATACTGGAGAAAGTCCATATACAGCTGGGAAGCCTGAGAACATACCAATTGTTCCATGTTCTCAGGAGGCTGAATGCACTAGCAGATGCAGAAGCCAACAAAGGCGTCCTCTCAAGTATTGGAACACTCCTAGTCAATGGAATCACATCAATCGTGGAAATTCTGTAAGACCTAGGTTGGCAGGCTACGATCACGAGGAGCCAGAAAAGATAATGAGAATGCAAGGACATGCACTGGAAAAGAGGGAAAACAAAGGACACGCCAAAGGTTCGAACAACTCACAAGGCCTAGAACAAGATAGACAGTGATAAGACTGGCGTCAGGTATGAGGGGAATGTCAATCATTCGGTTGCTGAAAACTCATAAAAAGACAAGGACCCAACACGACCCATACTCTGTGCCAGATCGCTCAGATTGTCTAGATGCAATGGATCGTTCATATGAAAGGGAGTCTGAATATGGAAGAAATCGGGATAAAAGAACAGGTCGGGAAGAGCCATTCCATCCCCTGAGCAACTTGATAAAAGGAAGTCTCCCACCCAGAGGCAAAGAAACATCAAGGAAAGGAAACCACCCACATAGAAGAAGGAAAACAGGAGAAGAAGCAGAAGAAATGGCATCTAGCTCAGGGAGTAAGCCGTCAACGAAGGATAGGATGAAGGCGATCGAAGAGGAACTGAAAAGGCTCAAACACTATCTGCACAACCAAGACGATTTCCTTCAGAACCTGGATGTTGAGGCAAGACGACAACTAGAAATGCTAGAAGTTGATATCACATCGACCAAAATCGGGTTTTCAGAGGAGCTGGATCAGATTCTCCATGAATACAAAGACCCAAAGAAGGAGTTTGAAGAACGAGTCAGCAAGTTGGAAACCCAAATGGAAAAGTTGAACAAGGACTGGCAACTGGAGTGATGTTTGCCCAAGAAGGAAAGCCCAAGGAATTTTGGCTAGTAAATCTTAGGCCAAGCAAGTACTCTTCAAATAACACTATGACGAAGGCATTTTGTATAGAATCCTCCACATATAACGAAGCTAAAGATTAGGAAGTAATTCTAGCTCTAAGAACTATAATCAGGAAGGCCGATAGAGCCTCCTGACCTTGTAACAATTCAGTTGAACTTGTATCAACTCAGATGTAACAGTTCCAGTGGCTCCACCACTGCTCTTCTATAAGAAAGCTCCATTAACCGTTTTTGTCAAAAAAAAAAAAAAATATGATCATCCAATTATTTTTAATTGTGACAATACTAGTGCCATAAACCTTTCTAAAAATCATGTCATGCACTCAAAAACCAAGCATATCCCAATTTCATTTCTTAAGAGAACAAGTTTCTCAAGAAGTTGTTAAAGTGGAATATGTGGATACTAAAGAATAGATTGCAGATATATTCACAAAACCTTTACCCAAGCGTACTTTTGAATACCTTAGACAAAAATTGGGGGTAATCTCCATATCTAATTAAAATTACATAAGCTTCATAAAAAAAAAAGGAGTACATGGACAGGGGGAGTATAATCTCAGGGGGGAGCAGAGAAATGTACCTTCTGTCATTGTTGTCAAAGGGGGAGAATAAACAATACAATTCAATTAAAATAAAGAGTTTTTACTTTGTTTCCATCAATGCCAAAGGGGGATAATGTTGGACATGGTGTTATGTTATCATTGATGTAAAGAATGGTTAATATGGATTTATCATCCAGAAAAGTACCCTGCTATACCAGTTGCGGGAATCGATATTAAAGAACGAAAAACAATGTTGATCGTTGGATCAAAATAAGAGCATGATCGGACGGTAAAGAACAAAGAACAATGTTGATTGTTGGATCAAAATAAGAGAACGATCGGACGATAAAGAACAAATAACAATGTTGATCGTTGGATCAAAATGAAACCACGGTTCGACAACTTGGATCTTTTTCCTGAATCCGTTGAGCACCCCCCAAAAATGGATAAGTATCATATTCTATTAGTCAGACTCATATCACTTAAAAATTTCTAAGTATGGTTCATTATGGAGGTAACAAAAGTTGGGCGTTCATTTTGACGACATCCGAGAAGAAATATAAGTCTGCGAGTCTATGAACCCGAGAAGAATCACTTAATTGTTTTTTAAGTATATGTTCATTTTGGAGGTAGCGAAAGTTGGGAGTGCATTTTGATGACACTCGAGAAGACATGTGAGTCTGCGAGTCCATAAGTCCATGAACCTGAGAGGAATCACTTAAAAAATTCTAAGTATAGGTTCATTATGAAGGTAGCGGAAGTTGGGCATGCATTTTGATGACATCCGAAAAGACATGTCAGTTCGCGAGTCCGTGAACCTACCACATAAAATAATTCTAAGTAAAAGTCCATGTTTGAAATGAATGAGGACCGTCCACTCAACGGTTTATTAAATCCAAACCATGGATCTGTCTAAAGTTCCCAGGAAAGCTTATGGATTGTCCACTCAACAATTGATCATATCCAAACTATCGATCTAAATTAATGCCAAGATAATCCCGAGTCCATGAGTTTGTTTACTATCCACTCAACGTTTGATTAAATCCAAATTGTGGATCTTTCTAGAGCGCCTAGATAAGCCAGGGTCATTCACTCAAAACTTGATCATATCCAAATTGTCGATCTAATTAATGCCAAGATAAGACCTGTGCGTGGTTTCTCTCAGTCACAGACCATGGTTATATGTAAAACATGAGGCATCGAAGGAAATGATGGATAACACCTCGTTATAGGGTAAGGTCACCTGGTAAAAATAAAAGTGCATGCGTGTTAAACCATAAAACAAGCCTTGCGCCTTCTTTGTTTAGATGTTGGTCACAATGTTTGGTTCTATGAAAAAGGGGCCACGAGATTATCCCTCATCCATCTCGACAACACATGAAATGTACTATAGAACATTAAAAGGTTTGAAATTTGTCTATTAAAGAACCTAGAATACAACAAAGAAGTATGAGATCATAATAAAAGGGATCGATACATCAAAGATCAAGAGATCTAATTAGACAAGGCAAAGAAGGGTTCAAAACTGTAATTGAATAGGTTTTGTAAAATAATAAAGGAATAAAGTTGTTATGCAAAAACATTATTATTAAATAAATGAAGAGCTGCAATGATACATAATTAAAAGTCACACTGGTTCAAATTTGGAAGACTATATAAACCAGAAAATAAGGTGGAAGGAATATGTCTCTGTTGTATAATTCAGAAGATCAAAACACAGACAAAGTCCAAGGAAGAACTTGAAACATTCACATGAAGTGAGGGTGGAAGGGAGGAGCAAGGGAGGATTGAAGTCCTCTACAAGTTGAAGCCTGAAACAAGGAGTTGGTGCTTCCTTAAATTAGTGCTTGAAAACAAGAGGATTGGAGTCCTCTACATGTTGGATCCTGGTCTATAGGGAGTTAGTGCTTCCTCAAGTTGGTGCCTAAAAAACAGGGGATCGGTGTCTCCTTGAGTTGGTGCTCAAAAGAAGAGAGATTGGTGTCTCTTACAAACTGTAACTTGTAAATGAAATATAATTTTTATGATTGTTACTTTTTCTATTCAGAGTTCTGTACATTCTTGTTGATAAATTGTTATAAATTAATAAAGAATTGATTTAATTTAAGAAAAAGAAGCAATATTGATTCACCCCCCCTCTTAGTATTGAACAACATTCCAACATTAACGTGCTCAAAGGTTTGTAGAATAAATTTAGTTATCTTTTGAAAGCATGCCCAACTCTTAGAAGATATAATTCGACTCTTGATTTGAACAATGATAGGTCAGACAATTCACATCTTTTGTTCAAAGGAGATATGGCATGTGACTTTGCCCATTTCATTGATTTCCCAAGTCCGTTGCATAAACAGGTACCAAACAATTTTTTTATTCATTCAACCTTTTTTTGCTTTTGCTTTTCATTTGTTAAGTCCTTTTCTTAGGTATGCATTCATTGCATAGGACTTGGGGTGATGATCTCTTATAAAGGGTGTAGAGATCATGCTTGTCATTCTTTATTGGTTTTTTGACTTTGATTTTATTTATTTTTTATTTTCTTTTCATTTTGAATGATAACATTTGCTCTTTCTATATCATTTTTTTTATATCAAGCTGCATCGACCTCAAGCATTCTAGCTTCTTCTTCTCAAGGGATTATGAGGCATGAACCTTTATGAGTGTCATATGACAACCAACCCAAAATATAGGATGATAGAGAGGGGA
The DNA here is from genome assembly GCA_009831015.1 of Picea engelmannii. Lineage (NCBI taxonomy): Eukaryota > Viridiplantae > Streptophyta > Pinopsida > Pinales > Pinaceae > Picea > Picea engelmannii. The sequence continues at coordinate 227,288 of ML808852.1, forward strand.
TATATGGAGTGTGTTAAGTATGGAATAGGATATGAACACGTTACCCTATCAAGGACCCCCAGTAGTACAACTTTTCCTAGTAGCGACAACACTTGACTAGGAGATGATGATGACCACCAAGGTGAAATAAGGGAAGATGTATAAATTCAAAGCATCATGATCTATAATCCAATTCAACCCATGATCACTATTTTCATGCCCAAAACATTGAACATTATCACTCAATGTGAAGTATCAGAACAAGGTACCTCATGTGTCTTGTGCACCATATCACCTAAAGTGAGTGAGTTGAGCATACAATGGAAGGAATTTGTGGGAAACTATCTGTGGAGAGTCTAAAATGTCATCATCGAAATCACTATTTGTAATGTGGATTGTGAAGAAAAAATCTCCTCTAGTTACCCCTAGGTGTGAGGGGGTAACATGCCATATGCCCATAAATTTTCCAATTATAGCATGTTATTTCATATACTAAATGTAATTGCCAATGTTAGAAGAAGTAACTCCATACCTTGGATTCTTTGTTGTTTTGGGTAAATATTCATTCTACCTCTTGTTTCTACGATGCTTGTCTATTTCCTCTCATTTTGTTGACTCCTTTTCCCCAATGGGGTCCTTCCCTACTCGTCTTGCCCATTTCTACAAAAAAATGATTTGTTAGAATATGACCCTAATTTAACATCTTTGAATGATTTGTTGTAGATCTGTCATATTGCAGAAAACGAAGTCACGTCATCTCATACTAATCTGAATCCTAGATATAAATCTCAGTCTATCAATCCCTAAACACTTTGTTGCCTATCATCGCTCCTCCAATGTGCTTCTCCGTGCACTTGAATAAACAAATCCATGTAATGTGTGCAATATGAGAGTAGGCTATGGTCTGGTTTCAAGAGGTGATCTGAGGTTGTGATCTGGTCTAAAAAAGTGATGCAAATCCACATATATGGACCTAGATCTTATTCCAACCAATCATGAAGAGGGTGAGTGCACTCTGCACACACAAAAGCAAATCATTGTGCAATCAATTTGTGGAATAATCTACTATGAGAGTGTCCAAGAAAATTATGCAAATAGAACTACTTACATATTGTTTTGGGCCAAATGCTCCAAACTTCTACCACTATTGTTAGTTCAAACACAAATATAATTATGCATAAATAATATTTAATAAAGTAATAAAATAGAATATGATACAACCCTTTATATATACATACATTTATCATGGGATGTGTCCATTCATGAAGAAGTTGATTAGTGAACATATTACCTATGCTTATTTTACTTTAAGTACTAGACTATAGTAAAAGGTGTATTACATACAATTTTAAATATAAAGTTATTAATTATTAACAATCTAACAAAGTTGCGATGACCAAGATACTATAAAGATGACTAATATTAATTTGTTTGTTGTTTCCATAAGAAAACATGCAATCTTTCTTTCAATAATAACTTTCAAATATATTTTAATAACTAATCATATTTATTTTAGAATATTTAACAAAGTTATAGTATAAATAATTTTCCCCCAGATGGGGTGACACCATAAGTCATCTTGAACATATGGGACCGGGCTGGTATGCCACCTGTCCAAGCCTTCCCCCCAGTGTTAAAGAGCCTCATTCATCCCGCGAGGCCGTAACAGTTGCTTCCAGTTCGACCATCAGCCTGGCACATGAGGAATTTAAGGTTCAGGTGGCCAAAGGTACTGTCATGATGGAATCCTCCATTCCTTGGAACCAGGCATTCAAATTTGCACGTATGGACTCATCCTTCGCCAAGTTTTTGTGGTCGGGCTTCTTTTTGGCAACGATATTCTCTTCCGACTGCTGCAAAATCTTTGTTTATGTCTTTTTATGCCACCCTCTAGCCTCTCTCCTATCTGGTTTAGTCTAGGTCCATTGCCTCCCTCCTATTTCATTCCTTTCTTTCTACTTTTGGGAATGCCCCATGAAAGAGAAAGATCTTGACACAATGCTCTTACTAGAGCCAACATGTCTAGGGGTAGGGGCTCCTCCTTGTCTTTGGGCTAGGCTCAAGTTCCTCCTCAACGACATTTGAGTTCTCCATGGGGTTTCTTCGTCGTCGAAGAACCATAATTCATGGCTCCACTAACCCCTGTTTCTCCTCACACTTTGCCTCCTATGATTATGTCTCCGACACATGACCCCCAACCGTCACCCTCCATCCCACATAGTAGTAGCCATTCACCTCTCATTTTTCCTTCCTCTGATCGACCTAGTTCACCCCATGAACCATTCTCAAGATCCCCTCCTACATAAGACTTGCTTAATCTCATCTTCGACATGAGACGAGCCATGGGTGATATAAAATTTAGTCTGGAGCAAATGCATCAAAGGATCTCCTGGATGGTCTCTCACCACATCCACTTCAATGGTGCACCTCAGGTTCTGATCGTTAGTGCACATGATGCGATTCTGCTAGGGATTCTAATTCCCCTGCCTCCGACAACGACTTTTGGCAACATTCATGATCATGTTCCTCAAAATGATCAATAGGAAATTTTTTCTGGTCATCAGTTTTGTGCATCATTGCACTATGTATATCAATGCTAGTACAATATTTTGGTTTCTCAATGTGCATAACACAAACAATTTTTACTTTCTTAGTCCATAACACTTGCTATTTTTGTTATAAAGGTCAGATAGTAAACTCCACCAGCGACAAGTTGGTTTCCAATTTTGGCAACCTGGTCTACTGGTTTATGTAGACATGTATTTTTTCAGACATCTAAGGTAATAGAAATCGCTTAGTTATATATATATATATATATAATTTTATGTTTAGAATATGATTAATAATTATAATTAATTAATAATCTATTTTTAAGGTCTCGACTAAGTCAGACATCAAATTGGTGTATGATACCCCCTTGTTTGTGGGATAAGGGGTTCCCTTCGTGTAGGGATTTGACTACTAAAGTCTAGGAAGGTATACATACCATGTTGTGTATGTGTTATATTCTTTGCACGACTAGCTCTAGTATCTGCTACGGTGCACTAGGCACTCAGGGGGGCGATATCCCTCCTGCGAGGGGGTTCATGGGTAGATCCCCCTAGAATTTTATTTGCCTCAAGAAACATGTCACTTTTTTGCCTCAATTTTCGTGTCACCTAGATTTTCATGTCCATTGTTGGGCACTTTTTCGACACATGGTTTTTTCTGATGGTTTTCTATTTCCGGTTAAGAAATTAGGGTTGTTGACTAATCCAGGTCATTGGGTTAGGGTTTTGGATGCCACTGGATCCTATATGTATATTGTACTGTAAACAATGTATCACTATGAATGAACATATAATATGTTGGTTTTCCCGGTTTGGGTTTCAAGGGAAAAAATCTCTGTGTAATGTGTGTATTTTCCATTGTATCTTTTTTGTTCTTTTATTGAAAATATGTTTGCAGTAAAATATTGTACAAGGTTAAAATATACATGTGGTATCAGAGCTTTGTTGGCTTCAGGGGGATGCCTTTGTGGTCAAGGATTTGGCTCGGGACTATGATAAGCCTTGTTATAGTGGGAGATATGTGGTATTGATTTTTTCAGGTGAAAAGAAATGACGAGCAGTTTGAAAATGGAGATCGAGAAGTTTAACAGGAAAAGTTTTGAGCTATGGAAGCTCAAGATGGAAGATTTGTTGGTCGATAGAGATCAGTGGATCACGATGGATCCAGGTACTGCACCTAAAGGAACTTCCATAGATGACTGGGAAAAGTTGGATCGAAAGGTGAAGAGCACAATCTGATTGTGTCTCTCAAATTCAGTATTACTGAATGTGTCAGAGGAAGCTACATCCAAGTATTTATGGGATAAGTTAGGGAAGTTGTATCAGTCTAAGTCCTTAGTAAATAAACTATTCTTGAGAAATAAGTTGTATAACCTGAGGATGTGAGATGGAGACTCAGTGGCAGAGCATTTGAACACCTTCAATATTGTGGTAAGTCAATTAGTATCTATTGAGATTAAAATTTCAGATGAATATGTGTATCAATTTACTGTGCTCTTTACCAGACTCGTGGGATAGTCTGGTTGTGGAAATAGGTAGTAATACAACTGCCTTGAAGTTTGATGAAGTGGTCTCATCCTCATTATGAGAGGATATGATACATAAGAACATGGAAGGACAAAGCACAGATGCATTATTTGCAAGAGGACGCTCCCATGAAAGAAATAGATCTAAGTCCTCAAGTGGGAGATCTAAGTCTAAGGGAAGATCTAAGTTTCCTGGAAAGTTTGTAAAGGTATGTTGGAGATGTGGAATCACTACAAGAAGCAATGTAGATCCAAAGTTGAGAAAAATAAGGGATATGAAGAATCTCCTTTTACAGAAGAAAAGACCTCCAAGGAAGAAGGAGGGGATGTGTACTTGGCTTCTTCAAGCACACATGTAGATCATGAGGCATAGTTGGTTGACTCAGGTGCATCCTTTCATATGAATCCCCATAGGTAGTGGTTCTGTGAATATGAAATGTATGATGGAGGTAATTTTTTCCTAGGTGATGACTCGACAACTAGAATCATAGGTAGAGGAAAAGTCAAGTTGAGGCTCATAAATGGAAGGACTAGAACACCACCTGGTGTTCTTCACATCCCATGATTGGCCATAAATTTTATTTCTGTAAGCAAAATGGATGATGTAGGGGTAAAAAATATTTGAAAAGGAAACCTGCAGGATGGTTCAAGGAGCAATGGTGATGCTGAAGGGAGTTCAGTTTGGAACTCTATATAAGCTACAAGGAAGCACTATTAGTGATGGGTGTAATAGTTCCATTGGTCATGATATTGGAGTTGAAGAAGAAAGAACTCCTACAGTCTTTGGAGAAAAGGTTATGTTGTGGCATCAAAGACTAGGGCATATCGGAGAGAAGGGTCTTCGACTACTACACGGTAAATGTATGGGTGAAGGTATGTCTAATTTCTCTCTGGATTTTGATTTCTGTGAACATTGTGTATATGGGAAGCAGAATCAAGTAAGATTCTCCTCTGGTGCAATGAGGGCAAAAGAAATTTTACAACTAGTTCACAGTGATGTGTTTGGACCTGTGTCAGTTCCATCATTGGGAAAATTTGTGTACTATGTCTCATTTATAGATGTCTTCTCGAGGAATACTTGGATATATTTCCTCTGGAAGAAATCTGAAGTCTTTTACAGGTTTAAAGATTTTAAGGCTCTTGTTGAGAATCATACAGAGAAAAGAATTAAGGTGTTGAGGACATATAATGGCGGAGAGTTCTACAGAAATGAATTTGAAGAATTATGTAAGAAGTGCAGTATAGAAAGGAAGAAGACTACTCCATATAAACCTCAACATAATGGAGTTTCAGAAAGGATGAACATGACATTGATGGAAAAAACAAGGTGCATGCTCAATGGTTCTGCATTAGGGAAATAATTCTGAGCAGAGGTAGTGGGTATTGCATGTTACTTGGTCAAAAAATAACCCTCATCAGCACTGGATGACAAGACTCCACAAGAGGTATGGACTGGTAAGAAACCTTCTCACACACATCTCAAGGTATTTGGCTATGAGTACTATGTTCATTTTCCAAAGGAAAACATGAGTAAGCTAGATAACAAGGTTGAAAAGTGTATATTTATTGGGTACAAATATGGTCTCAAAGGTTATAAGCTTTGGAACCCAGAAACTAAGAAGGTTGTGTATAGCCGAGATGTGGTATTTAGAGAAACGAAGGATGTTGTTAAACAAGAAGTCCTACCAAGTAAGGAAGAACCAGAGAAAATAGAGTTTGATTTAAAGGATGATGAATCAGACTCTACAAAAGAACAAGAATAAGAAGAAGAAGATCCTCATACTCCAGTATTGAGGAGACTAGTTCGAGAAAGAAGGCTACCAGAACGGTATACTCCATCTAATTTCCATTCAAATTTTTCTTTGTCTATTACTGATGATGATCCTAGAACTGTCAGGGAGGCAGTGGATTCAGAGGATGGAAAGCTCTGGAAAAAGGCCATGGATGAAGAAATGGCATCCTTGGATAAGAATGAGGCTTGGGATCTAGTGGAGTTTCCGATTGGAAGAAATCCCATTGACAAAAAATGAGTATTTAAAAATAAGTTGAATGCAGAAGGTAAAGTGGAGAAATACAAAGCTCAGTTAGTAGCAAAGGGTTATTCCTAGGTTGAGGGAATTGATTTCGGTGAGAATTTTTCTCCTGTTGATAAGTTAACTTCTATAAGATTTATGTTATCTGTTGTTGCTACATTTGATTTTGAAGTAGAACAGATGAATGTGAAGACATCATTCCTACATGGGGATCTGGAAGAAGAAATCTATATGAAGCAGCCATAAGGCTTTGGTGTGAAGGGAAATAAGGAGTTGGTATGCAACCTGAAAAAGTCCCTGTATGGTTTAAAACAACCACCAAGGATGTGGTATAAAAAATTTGATACTTATATGCTAGGACTTGGCTTCACAAGAAGGAAAGAGGATCACTATGTGTATTTTAAATTAATTGGTGATCATTTGATTTATTTGGTCTCGAATGTGGATGACATGTTGATAGGAAACAACAAGGAGATTATATAGGATGTGAAAACTCAATTGTCCTCTAAATTTGACATGAAGGATCTCGGTGCTTCAAATTTCATTTTGGGCATGGAAATTAAAAGAGATCGGAAAAAGAGTAAACTCTGGTTAAATCAGAGAAAATATGTTGAGACAATATTGCAGAGGTTTAATATGTAGTAATGTAAACCGGTCAAGGTCCCTATTCTTTTTGGTGTAAAGTTATCTACGGATAAGTGTCCAAAGACACAGGAAGAGGAGGAGGACATGTCTCATGTTCCATATGCGAGTACGGTTGGCGGTTTGATGTATGCAATGGTCTATACTAGACCAGAAATTGCACATGCAGTGGGAGTTTTGAGCATGTATATGTCAAAACCAGGGAAGGAGCATTGGACAACAATGAAAAGGGTTTTCAGGTATTTGTGTGGCACTGCTAGCTATGGATTGTGCTACCAAGGAAGACCAGTATTGGACAGACTATTAGACATACATGTATTTGTGGATGCAGACTAGGCTGGAGATCTGGATCGTAGGAGATCTACAAGTGGGTATGTGTTTAACCTATTTGGAGGAGCAATCAGTTGGATGAGAAAAAGACAAGTTGTAGTGTCACTTTCAACTATATAAGTTGAATACATGGCAACCACTCATGAAAGTAAGGAAGAAGTATGGTTACAAAGATTGTGTTCAGGTATTGGGTTGGTAAAACAAGCTATAAGGATAGATTGTGACAGTCAGAGTGCAATTTTTTTGGTGAAGAACTCGACTTACCATCCAAAGACAAAGCATATTGATATTCAATATCACTTTGTGAGAGACATGGTTGAAGAAAAGAAAGTTTTGTTGATGAAGGTGGACACTTTGAAGAATGTTGCAGATTCATTAACAAAAT
>ML808853.1:31273-41516 GCA_009831015.1 Picea engelmannii
GGGTGGTGGAGAAGCACCATTCCCTCTATTTCCGTCTGGAGGTTTGTCACCACTGCCTCCCTTATGCATTGAAGGGTTGGAGCCTTCACCCTGCGACAATATGTTCCTTTCCATCAAGATCTTCATCATCTCTCTCAGCTCCAAGACAACCTCTCTGAGATCTTCATTTTCGGCAGGAACATGTTCATGATTTTCTGCATGAGCCATGCTTTGTGAATGTCTCCCTGAAACTTGCGGTGAATGAATATGCTTCCTCCTTGTCGGATGAGAACTTGGCTCCACAAGTTGACCTTCTTCTCTTGTGAGTTTCAACCTTGTGAGCATCATAAACAAACTTGCAAACAATCAAGTCTTCAAAAACCAGTGCTCTGATACCAACTTGATCTAAAATTGAAGAAGACTTGAAATACTTGAAATTATTTGCAATGTAAATGTTATGTGTTTAAAGCAAATGGAACAGTATGCAACACATAGATTAAGGAATTACTTATGAAAAATACACATAGACAGCAGCATAATCAATGAACATAAGTACATAAACACAACAATTTGATAAAGGAGTTCACCCCTCTCTTGGGCTACATCTCCTGGTCCAGCTTCCAATGGATCATTATTATTAATTGCTCAAAGTGATCAAAAAAATATCTTACAATGCTCAAACTGACAAACCGACTGCTCCAATGGCTTCAGAGCATCCAAAAACCCCTGACTGGGCTCTTTCGGCACCTCAATCGGTCGAAAAACGAAGAAGTTAGGCCTCCTGGAAGTCTCCCTCTTCAAGCTTGTTGTCTCTGCATCTACAAATTGCACCCTTCTTGTTTGAACCTGGCTCACACGCAAATTTAAGCGTGAAAACCCAGCACCAGGCGCAACCGCGCCAATGGTGCAAACTGTAGGACGGTTAAGGGCGCGCCAGCCCCTAACTTCCTAGCACCTGGGCGTGTGAAGGTCATGTGACCGCGCTATGGTAAAAAGAGCCAAACGGTTACAACCGTGCCAACTTCCCGCTCCGGTCGTGGGCACATGGTGTATAGCATAGAACCACGGGCTTGGTTTTGAAACCCCGCGCACCAACTGTCGGTTATACAATATATATATTTGGTATGGTCGTATGTGTTGTACAAAGGACCGCGGGCTGGGGCTAAGCCCCGACCCGACCCCCGTGCCAATATACAATAGTGTAAACATAAATATTTTAAACCCACATATATATCAAGTGACATAGTGTGATATGTTGGTTGGTAAGACTTTGCAAAGGCATTATGTGGTGGGGAGGTCCGGGGGTCGAACCCCACAGACTCCATTAGTTTTACATAGCAACCATGAACCAATAAAGGGGTGCCACGTGGCAGCCCATGATTGGGCCACGTGGCACCTTTCCATTAGCCAATAAAATGCCACGTGTCACCATCTGATTCGACAACTGACAACCAACAAAAACTTGCCACGTCACTCCTACCACATCATCCTACGGTCTGTATAGTCGTGCCACGTCAGCCTGCACGGACTGTACAGTCAGCACCAAATTTTTTGCCTGTTTGACTTAATGAACAGATCGCTATATCTCTCGCTCCCGACATCCGTTTGAGACGAAACGAGTTGTGTTGGGTTCGCAACGACGAGGCCTACGCTCTCGTCCGTTCTGAAGCGATTCCGAGCACTTTGATTTTTTGAGCAAAATTTGATCCCCTGATCACACCTGAAATCAATCCTATCGCTGAAATAGGAAGAAGAAACGTAGTGTTATCTGTCCAACAAAGTGCTTTAAGGAGAACTTTATTTGATTCATCCAATTCGTCTTTCTTTCCCTCATCTATCATCCACAAGATGGCATCTAGTGGTGGCTCTGGTGGCACGAGAAGTGCTCCATCTTCCCAATCTTCATCATCATCAGCGATTGGTAGCTTATATAGCCACCATATCCCTGTCCAATATACTACTAACCCCACCAAAGTCATTAAAAAGTATGGGCTTTTTCAGTTCGAAGAAGATGCCACAACCACACCGTGGCATGTGTCGTCTCCTCTTAACCTCGCACCTGCTACTCGCCCACTTCCGAAGTTTAAAGAGCATTTGCCTAAGTTTTCAAGAAATAACACTGTCAGTACCAATGAACACCTGGTGGCATTTTCTAATGCTTGTCATAATATAGGGGCCAACGACAACGATACTTGCATGCACCTATTCGTCAATTCGTTGGAAGGAAAGATTGCGACTGATTTCTTTGACCTTCCTGCTAAGATTCTGTCTACTGGGGAGGAGTTGATTTATTGGTTCCAATCCACTTATGGGAAATCTAAAGCCCTACCGAGAAGTTAAGGGAATACAATAATGTCACTTATAAATATGGTGAGACCATCAAATCTTTCAACTTGCATTTCACCAAGTTATACAATCAAATCCCCAAACTTATCCACCCCCAGAACCAAGCCGCTTTCATGCATTACTACAATGCATTGCCTTCTCCCTACCGTCATAGGCTCGAGGAAAAAGTCGTTGATAATCTCGGTTCTGCTCTACATACTTGCTTAGAGTATGAAGAACAACTTGAAAGAATTGGTCTTCCTCAAGGAGAATCAGTTAGACAGACATACATGTCCGCTCTCTTACAACTAGTACAAGATATGAACAATCATATGATAGAATTTGAGCGGAAGGGTATTGTCTCCCCTCTCACCCCTGGAGCTTCATTATCTTCTACACCCCCCTTTAGAAATCCAGTTGAAAACAATTTTCAGCCTAAGGCTATCCTGCCTCGGAGTTGGTGTAACTTTTGCGAGGAGCACCACGAAGAAACCACATGTGAGGTAAAGAAGAGTGCCAGAGATAATATCTTTGGTAAGATACCAAAAGCTACTATCGTTGTCCTAGACTTTGCGGAGCCAGAGGATGCCATGGTTATTAATACTAGGAACAAAGCCTATGCTCCCAAGGGTATATTTGACCCTCCTCGTAGTTCTTCTAGCTCGAGCTCATCCTCAACCGCTGCTACGCCCCAGGTTCCTAAAATTCCTGGGAGTCAAAGAATCACTCCCCCTCTTCCCTCTTCTAAATACAATATCTTGAATCAATTGGCCAACATCAAAGCATATGCAACCCTCCTAGACATGGTTGTTGTCCCTAAACAATAGATGCATCTAAAACAATTCATGGAAGGAAAAGCTTCCGTTGTAGCCAATATTTCCGAAGAGATAGATGAAGAGGATTCTTCTGTAAATAAAGTAGGTGTACATAACTTTAGATACACGGTAAAAAACCCCCCTTTTTATATTTTTGTAAAGATCATGGATAAGATTACCCATTATTGCCTCATTGATGGTGGTTCAGGCCCACGTGTCATGTTGAAGATTATTATGGAAGATCTAGGCTTGTCTTGTACAAACGAAAATGCTAGAAGCATGCTCTCCTATAATAGTCTCTAACAAACAACCATAGGCGAGATTAAGGATGTAACCTTGGTTTTATGCGCTCATCCTGAGATAAGGACAACCCTCAACATTTAGATGATTGATATGCCTATAAGCAATTACTCAATTATCTTGGGGAGAGATTGGAACGCCCTAACAGGTGGATACCTCTCACTCGACAGGACACATTTATCCATTCCTTGGAATGGTAAGAACATTATAGTCCTTAGAGAAGGAAGAATTTCACCCTACATAGAGAATGTTCCACAATCTAGCGTAAACTATGTCGAAGAAGACCTAGGAGTGTATTCCATCTTTGCTGAAGAGGATAATATTCTTTTGGAAAGAATTGATTTAGATGATGATTTATGTCATATGCCCTTTGATGGTTCACACTCTAACGAAGGTAACAACGCTAATCTTGGTTTCCCCTGTAGGAAAAATTCATAATCTGTCATACAGGTTGGAGTTTGCTTGTACAAACAATGCCACTGAATTCAAAGCTCTATTATTAGGCATTGAGAACGCCCTTAATCTTGGTTGTGATCACCTTTCAGTTTTCGAAAATTCTGAGCTTGTTGTGAACCTGATACATAAGATATGGCCTCCTAGCAACAAGCTGATGGAACAATACTCCCAAATTGTTTGGGCACTTTTCTCGAACCATGTATCTTTCAACATCACTCATGTTAAGAAGGAGTTGAATTCAACAACTCTTGCCTCACATGCCTGATTGTGCTTTTCAATCCCTACATTGTCCATACATTCCTGAAAAGGAAGGATCTTGAGAGGCCATTCCTAGCGATGAGAGCATTTGTGTTGTCATCCAAGATGAACCTCTTGAGCCCGAGGAGATTATATACACAAAAAATAATGAGATTCCTGAGGGCTTGACTCCTCTAGGGAGTTTTTTTTCATTGAGTGTTGTAGGCAACAAAGAAAAACTGAAAGAAGAGGAGTTACAAAAGAAGGTGGTTGAAAACACCCTCTTGAACATTAGGACACCTTAATCTTCAACAGATGATAAAATAAATGTCCAATGTTCTGTTAGAAAAGAGATGGGGTCCACCGGGCTACTTGGTGAATCTCAAAGAGTTTTTGCTTGGTCTTATGAGGATCTTCGTGGTTTTGATCCTGGTCTTGTTCATCATACTATGAAACTAGCTGGGCAAAAACAAGAACTTGTTAATTCTACACTGAAAGCACCCTTTCGAAGGGAGTTGAGGGATTTCTTCAGGGATGGAATGTTCTTTTTAGTCCACCCTGAGGGGGTTTCAAATTGGGGACTGTCCTCGAAGACCATTGATAATATTAGAACCTGTGTTAGTCTTCGAACTTTCAGGCAAGCGATTACAAGAAATCCCTTTCCCCCTCTCAATATGGGGATTTTTTGCAACAGGTTGTAGAGTCATAGTCTGGGCCCTTACTTGACAATTTGTTGGGTTATAAAAGAATCAAAGTAAAAGGGGAAAATGTTCACAAAACTACTTTTATTACTAATTGCAATACTATGCCTTACAAATGCTTGCCTTCTGGATTTTTGGATGCAAGTACCGCCTTTGAAAGGCCTATACACACAACCTTCAATGAATTGGACAGTCTCCATGCTTATCTTGACGATTTAATCGTGTGCGTTAAGGGGCGGATGATTACATCATAATTCCAAGTGTTGGGTCATTCCCATATCACTTTTGTCTTCAACAGTAACTTAGACATTTTAAAGGAATTACAGAGACAATTGCTTTCCTACAACACTAATGGTCCTCGCTTGAAGTATTGCGAGGGACCAGCGTGAAAGGTTCTAATGCTGATTGGATTTTCTGTATACTAGTAGCCTAGCTATGCTTTCAATTTTTGTGCTTCTTTTCTACGGTTATAGTACCTTGATCTCTGCCTTCTAAGTTAAGTTTTCTTTCCTTGCTATTTTCAATTGAGTCTTTTACTGCTACTGTTTTAATTTCTGCATTTTTACTTCTGTTACGATTTTTTCCTTTATCATCTTTTAGTGTTTGGTCAAGATAAAATGTTGGATCAATTCTGCCACAGTGACACTCCTGCAAAGCATTGTTAGCCGATAACAATCAATCTTACACAACTGTTATGATGTCTCCTCTGAAGGGCCCTTGAAATTGTTACATATTTCCACTATTGTCTTACAAGGAATTGGTTATTTCCCGCTTCTTCTTGCCATTTCTTCATCCATTGAGATCTTAAGAGCAAGTCTATAAGTTTTTCTCCTTGAAAGTTAAGAGCATATTCCAGTTGAATGATTATGCATACAGTGGTAAAAACCCCTCATACTTAACACTTCTCATCAATTATTCCCAAATTCCCAGTCATCTTTCCATCAAATCCGCTCACTTCCCCCTGTTGCATAATTATTTTCGTTATGTCTTCTAAAATTACTGCTCTTGGTCTCTGAAACCATGAGTTATGAGTTCTAAATCTGTTGGAAACAAATTTTCCTGTGGAGTCGTCAGTTTGTTGATGATTTAAATTGTCAACGAAGTTTTGCCCACAAAGTGTTGCAAAGGCCTATTATTATAAAAAAAAACTAAGTAATACTAGTAGGTGGGACCCCTTTGAACTATTGGAGATCAAATCTGTTCATTTTTTATGTTGTAATGATGTGCGACACGACTTACATGGTTGATGAGATCTTGTTGTTATTGGTTATAATTTGAGCTTATGAAGTGTTGATTCCTTATGTTACTACGACCTATGTTATTCGTTAATGTCGTTGCTATTTGTTCTTATTGCACCTGCACATCAAACATGTTAGTGAAATTACATGAAGGGCAGTTTTGGGAAAGGAAAAAATACTATAACAAGTGCAAAGAAAAGGAATCTAATTTTGCGTTTTACTATACTACATGCAAACAATTGGAAGGAAATGAGAAACAATTTCAAAGGGGAAGAATTTCAAGCTATCCTATATACTATATTACATGCATAAAAGACTTAACGATTATTGTTAAATCCTAGCTAGCAAAGTAAATGGTTATGCAATTGTTATTGAGTTCTATTGGTTAATATGCATATGGTATGAAATGTTGGTGGTGCATTTGGCAAGGCAATAGTGCTAATGGTTATGAGAATTTTTATATGGAACTTGAAATATGTTATGGCATAAGTTAGAAAGGTGGTATGGTCTATTGGTTTTAATGTGGCGATGGCCTCGATACATGGATTGATTGATGGTTAATGAAGACTCATTGGCATGTACTAATGAGTTAATGCATTGTGGGTGGAGGCGACGTGCATTTACTGCACGTCACCTTTACTCCTCCTGTTAACTGCCACCCTAGTCAGGCTATTGTTCGATCTTGTTGTTGTGGTTATGCTTCAAATTTTTGGCAGGGAGGAACCGCTCGACCAACTCTCGTTTTAAGGAATTCGATTACAGGTATGTCTTTTTTTGGCCATTCGTGACTCTACCCTGGTTATGAAATGGTTACTGGCTCAGGTGTATTGGTTTGTGTTTTCTTAAGTATTGCAACTCGTAAATTTGTGTTCTTGAAATGAATGGTTCTTCCTGCCATGATAATGAATTCGTAGAAGTTATTGGTTGTACTGGCTGGTAACTCTCTGTTATCCTTGTTGGTTTAATTGGAGGGTTTTTGTTTGGTCTTGGGTGGATAGCTATCTTCATACTTTTGTCACTAAATCCAATCTTTGGCTTTTATGGGTTTAATGGTTGAACGCATTCTGCATCACTGTGTTTTGCTCGCTTGGGCATTGGTTGATTGCACCACTAGGGGTCACGAAATGAGGTTCATGTTCTGCCTAGGCCCTGTCTTCATCTCTGTGCTGTGATTGTTTGCTCGAGGAACACAAGGGTTATACCCTGCGTGCGTTAAATAATATTTCCAGCCCAGATTAGAGCTTCACCTTATGTTGTGGCCCCTTTTCATGGATTTGTTACATGTCCACGAATGAGTCTCTCTGTGTATACACCGTTGGCCTTGGGTTTTCACCATTATAAGAGTGGCTCTGCTCTCCCTATGTTGGCTATGGAACAAAACTAGCCATCCAATATGAAGAATGATAGAGAAGACCATCCTAGCCTGTTGGGTTCACGACTTGGTTATTGTTGGATGATTGTATTATTGTCGACTTTTTGAGCACAGGCTCGCCCAATTGGTCGTGTGACAATTGTGTTGGTTGGTATATAGTCACTGGCTCTGTTATAACAATGGTAAACCCAACATTACCAATTGCACTTTCAAAGAACACAATCACCCTCCTTATGTTAATAACTCAGTATGGTTTAAAGAAGAGGGCCTCGGCCCCAATTCAAATTGATGCGTGGGTATGCGTGGTTGTCACAACTTGTTAGGTAAATTGATTTTACGATAGTGATGAATTGGTTGGTTGATACACAGTCACTGGTATCTCTGCACTAAGGATTGTTTAGATGGCATTGGTTACAAATGCTTGATGTTGCTCACACATGTCGCTTTTGTGTATGGTGTTTTCACACAACGAAATGATGGTCATGGTAATTGTGGTTTTCTTTTGGGGCCGAATGATTATTGAACTGGATGACTATAGAAACTATATCCACTGTATTCGTATGATTGTCCGATTATATAAGCCCGAGTTTGCACAACATAGTTGGTTACAGTTGGACTAAATCGAAGCAATATCATATTAGATTGATAGCTCAACCCGATGCGTTGAGTTATTGTTGTGACTGTGTGTTTGGTTTTGTAAAATAGAGATGTTGTATCATGGTGTTTTGGTGGCTGTGCAATGTGTGTAGTATGGATATCTTGTTTTTCACACTCAGGGATAGCCATAGAGTTTTAAGCACGTTTATTTGTTGCAATCGATCACTTGTTAAAGCATGCACATTGTTGATGACAGTCGTGTTGGATGGATGGCCCATATTTTTAAAGTCACATTGAATTGGTCTTGCACAGTGACAGAGCTACACTTGCATGATTGAATTATTCTGTGCATAGCTTGTTTGGAGTGGTGGATGTTGTCTGTCTGTTTAAATGTCAATTCAGGTGTTGCAATTTGATCTTGATTATTGGGTTTACTGCCTCTATATATGTTAATGAATATCATTGCGTTTAAATGATAGGCCCGATTGCAGTGATAGTGAGTCTGCATTGTAATTTTGGAAACACGACTTTGAGTATAATTGTTGATTGAAGTAATGTATGGGTAGTGGTTTATCTTGATGGGTTACAAAGTGGGAATGGTTACTGTTCGAAAATTGTTATAAAATGCAAAGTATGTAAATGAAAAAAACATAACCCCTTACAGATTGTGAGGAATGCATACTGTCTTGTGATGGCACTGTGTTGGATATTTGATTATGAACAATGAACTAGTTAAATGCACATAAATTGTTATTTGGTCAAATGATTGATGGTTGATGCATCTCTTTTCGCATAATGTTTTATGGA
Organism: Picea engelmannii; assembly: GCA_009831015.1. Taxonomy (NCBI): domain Eukaryota; kingdom Viridiplantae; phylum Streptophyta; class Pinopsida; order Pinales; family Pinaceae; genus Picea; species Picea engelmannii. The sequence continues at coordinate 40,101 of ML808853.1, forward strand.
TCACTTAATTAATTTCATGAACAGTGATCATCTTTCTTCCCTTCCATTATTTCATTTTTCGCTAATTACAAGCCCCGTCACCTCCCATATTCATTTTTTCACTCCTTGTTTTGAGATTGATTACAGTCAAGAGAGTTTTCGTGTTAAAGCAGAGAAAGTGACAGTGTCTTGCGTGGATTACAATGATGTTTTATTGGGTTGCTTACAGTTGATTGTTGTTGTCATTGAGAAGTAACCGTGTTCTTTTCCCCCTCATGGTACCATGTTTTCGCTCAATACAAATCCCTCGCATATCCCAGAACCCTTTTCACCCCCTGCTCATTGATAAACGGTAAAACAATTTGTATGGATTGGATGGCATGAGTCCGGTACATTGTTGAGCCAAATCTATTTCATATTTTTAAGAGTTGTCATGTATGGTTATTTAAAAGACTATTTGGTAATCAATCACACCTACAGTAATGAGTTTTTTCAGTCGAGGGAGCCATGGTCGAGGAAACATAGGTAGAGGTAATTGGAACTGAGGCCCAAGAAGGCTCAGGTTCTCCATACATTTTGACGTTGATTCACAGGAGCTTTGCCAATTATTTCATGCCAGATTCTTCAATTGGATTGGGAAGGGAATAGTCTAGCCTAGGCCTGCAAGGCCTCCTTTCCAAGCCCCGCAAGCCCCCGATATCCCTGTACCTCCTCATGTCTCATTACAACCCGAGGTCCCTGGAAATGATGGATGGCAGGAGATTGTCAACCTGACAGTCTCCAAACATCATGGCTGGCCCAACTTGTCCTTGCTTTCTCCTCCGCCTGTTAACCCCTTTTCCCAAGATGTCCCTGACCACTCGCCAGTGCAATCCTCCCATGCTAGCAAGAGATTGAAAACTGAGGCCCACCATGCCCTTGATAAAGGAAAAGCCATTGATGACCCTTCCTCACCCTCCAATGGCTCTGACAAATCCGTGTCTTCTCAGATGCATTTGAGGGACGATTGTTCCCATGTGATCAGTGAGATTAGGCCTAAAGGCTCTACACAACCAAAGGAAAATTCAGGAAAGTCAAGAGGTGACTACAACAATCAAGGAAGGGTTGCATCACAGACTAGGAAATATGGCTTTTGAGTTTTATTTTATCTATTATTTTATGACAGTTGACTTCAAGGATCTTTGGACAACATGTTTTATTTTGGATATATGAGTATTATTTTGAAATAATTTCAAATGTCATAAGCTAAATTTGCCAAAATTTATTATGTTGATGGGAGGCACAAGGAGGTGTGTTTTGCTTAACTAATGGTTATGTTATGATTATTATTAATGTTATGAACTAAAGGGAGTCACAAGGGGTCCCACCTACTAATTATTATTTATTTATGACCCTTATTTTAATTATTACTCTTCCCCTAACAAAATTTTGTTGAGT